>JANHGB010052456.1:27368-58610 GCA_026283785.1 Coracopsis vasa | reverse complement strand
TGCATACACTCACACATTTGCAAAGCACATGTTGTGTGCACATGGGAGGCTACTGCTTTCCACATTCAGTTTTAACCTATCAGTCCCCAAATCCTATTTGTAATGGGAGATGATTTTCTACAAAGTCACCTAGCAATAAAGGTCAGAATAGACAAGGAGAAGAAATTTAGGGTAATCTGAGAAAATTAAATTAAAAGTTCCAAGAGCCTTGGAAAAGTTCCAAGAGTGCCCCTACTACTATTCTGTACCATTTGAATGTAAGGAAAGGACCAATGTTACTTTGTTTCGCATGAGATTTATACTTTGCTTTACATGAAATTCAGATGAAAACAGTAGGAGTGAAAAGACCAGCAAAAGGTCTCCCAGCACAGATCCAAGTGCTTCACAAGTAAATAGTGAGGAGAGATGCAGAAGGAGAGGAAAAGTTCTGATGAAGCATGAATGGAAAAAGAGTGGCAACAGCATCAATTGTTGAAGTACCAATTATATTCATGATGTAAGATCATATCCATCTGTCATTTCATTTAATGGCAGAAGGTGGGGGCAGCCTCTTCATGTCCAGTCTGCATATTTCTGTGACCTTTAAAACCACTTCCGCAATTTCTTATAAACATGGATTACCAAACTGGCAACAAACTATAAAAGTAAATGCATTTACAATATGCCCTCTAGATAGCTTTACTGCCACGGAAATAGTTTTGTAGTGACCATGTGCTGTAGGAGCTAAGGCTGGGGAAACTACACCCTTTGTTATGATAAAATCCATCAGGTTTTAGCAAAACATTTTGCTTCTGACCTACAGCCATCTCACCTGTGAAGTGTGCTTATTAAGTTCCTTTCATGACCATAGGACCTGCAATTTATAAATGCTGCAGGTGTGAAGCTATTGTGTGGCACTTTTAGGTTACTGAAAGAACATTGTTATTCATGGGTGAAATATTCCATTTATTCAGTGGAAGAGGAGTAACGTTTGCGGGGGTGGACAGTGCAAAGCTGATGATAGACATAAATAGAAACAGACATCTATGGAACACCTCAGCCGTTCCATTGTATTGCAGCTTCAAGCGTTTAAATCTCCCAGTAATGGCTGGGTGCTGGGATTCTTCCTGTAATGATACAGGCTTGCTATATCTCCTGCCACTAAACTATTTTTGAAAGTTTACCTAATCTTACTTAATTTTTATTGTGTAAGCATGATGGTGCCAGACCATACTAAACCAATGACTGCTTTCAGTTAGAGACCCATGTTCCTTTCACTGTGGGTACTGTATACCCTAGCCTTTTGCTGTGTTTATATGCAATGCTTTGCTCTGGTCATCAGAGATGTCTATTCCAGACAAAAGTGTCCTTCAGAAGTGGGATACTGGGATTTCTTGAAGTTAAAGGCAGGGTTTAAACTATTTAGTAACATGGGTTTTTTAGAATTTACAATTGTTGTACATTACTGTTACTGGAGAACACTACAGTATTTTCTTCATTCTCTGGACTGTTTTCCATTAGCTATCCCCATTTTAGTTTTAAAGGGCTGACAAGGAACAATTCGAAAACAAGGTTATTTTAACGCAATTAATGGGCCTCTGAATTTTATGATAAAGATTTTTTTAAAAAAGATACATTTAATTAATGATTTTCACTTTGAAGAAAGTTGAATAAACAGCTAAGTCTAAGCTAATGCATTAGTGTGACCATAACATTTTATAGCTGAACCCACCATGACCAGATAACACAGAAGTGAAGGTAACTATCTGGCAGGAACTATGATTTCATCCTGTGTTCTAGCAACATCTGCAACATCCTTGTTCCCTCCATTACAGATGCACTGGTTTCCTTGCACTTCTGTATTTCTATAGATTTTTGTATTATTAGACTGTCAGCTGCTCTTATTCACATAGAAGTACATCTGCAGAGAACTTATACAAGTGATTGAGAGTAGGCTTTGTAAATATATTATTTTAGAGCTATATACTTGGAGGTTGGTAGAGGACTTTTGGTGGAGAAACATATTGTTCCTCTTTCAGTGAGATACTGACAGTGCTTCTGACATTAATACTAAGCTGTTTAGATAGAATATACAAATGTTTGCTGAATTTTTTGTCAGACCAGCAAGGTAAGAAATATATTATATGTAGCAAAGGATATAGACTCAGTCCTGTCAAAAACACTGAAAAGTGATTTAAAAAAAAAATAAATTATATTTAATACCTCATTCTTCTGTTTTCTAATTTGGCTGCAGGCACTTGGGAGTCTAATTTTTCAGCTCCAAAGTATGCTGCATTTTTAACTCAGTTGGAGGGGGGGGAAGCCATCCTTGTCCCATTTGTAGCTGTAGTAATAGTTGAAGTACTGACACATCCCCCTCCAAAAAAGAAGAAAAAAATAGGCATGCCAAGTAGATACAAGCAAACTATAGACAAACATCTAAGATGACTTAAGGTCTAAGACATTTTTTTTCCGTAAAGATAAGTTCATAAAAGTTATGGGAACTGCTCACAAACTGAATAACTGTAACACAAAAGATTACTTTGCTTACATCTCTTGTACATTACTGGCAGCTGCTGAGTAGACAGTAATATTGCTTTCTCATTAAGAACATTTAATGGACAATATTTTATCCCTGTGAAGCTAAGAGAAACTTGAGCAACATCTGAATTCACCTAGAACTGAAACTAAAGGGGACCTTGAATTGGCCAGGGCGCCAGCATATTTTCTGCTACATCATGAAATCTTTACAATTGTCAGAGCCCCAACACCTCATTCACAAGACAGGGACATGATTAAGTACCAACTCAGAGAGACTAATACCTTCCATTCAGTCACCAGCACACCCCTCACAGCATTTGTAAGATCCTTAGCACTGGCAGGAGCAAATACTACTGATCAGCTTGCAAGATTTCAGCAAATCATCCGCAATAGCTAGCAGTAATGTTGGAAGCTACCAGTTACTATAACAGCAACAACAATGGCACACACACATCCGTTTTTTCACAAAGTTTTTTCTGAACATTTCAATATATTACAGTACTCTGTAAGCCTGAATCAAAAGACAAGCGGAAGAGAAATCTGAATTTCCGTTGAATTTCAGCTATACTGTTTCTTTCAGACACACATTAATTCAGGCATTTGAAGAAAGTGTAGAACAGCTTCCCCACCCACTTTCTCAAAGTGGAGGAGAAATTGCTCTCAAATGTTGGTTATAAACGTGTAATCTGAACTCCAGCCACTCGGCAGGGCTGCAGAAGAATTTACGATGTGCTAAATATTTCCTTTGTTCTTCCCAGTGGTAGCCTGCTGTAGCAATTAGAAAGCAACTGGCTGCACATGTAAATGGTGGCTGTTTTCTAAAGAATTGTTGATAACTGTTAAAAGCCTTCCTAAACAGGACTTGCTCTGCTAATACTGCAATACTTTATTTTTAAATGTATGTCTATATTAATTCTCCATATTTTTTTTCTCATCTTTTAATCTTGGCCATGTCCTCTAGGTACCTTACTACTGGGGTAGAAAGCAGACACAATAGTCTACTATTGCTGTAATTTAGCCATTGCTAACCTTAAAATACAACCTCCCGGACCACTCTTTCTCTATTGGGCAGCTATGTAGCTTCCATAGGAACGATGTGTTCATGTAAATGATCCAAGCCATGACAACAACATGTATTTCCATTTCTGCATGAAAACAATACAAAATAAAATCCAGTGTCAGTCCAGTTCTCACTTTCAAAGAAGCACTGTCCTAAGCCACTCAGCAGCACGCTGAGAGTACAAGGTATCAACCCCCATGATGGCAAATTTGAAGTAAGCCTGCTATAAACGAAATCACAAGTAAATATCCTAGGAAAGACTGCAGGTTTTGCAAAGGGGAAAGATGGCTTTGGTAAATATCTCCCACCAACATCCATTGCCTTAGCCATGGCTACAGAGAACGCAGCAAGCAGGGCAAAGTAGACAGACTGGTAGAGCTGCCATATGCAGGAGCATGGGCCATGCTGAACGCGCAGCCCAATAGCAAGAGGAGACACCAATAAACAAAGGCACTAAGAAGTGAGACCACAGCTCTTATGGGAATGAAAGTTCAGAGTGAAGAATATGTTAGTTATGCTGGGAGTAGCTTTAGCGAGCCTTTTGTGGCCTGTCACCTCCAGCCCAAGGCTCAGCATGCAGGTGCTGGCCAGGAGCCAAGGGCAAACCAACTACCTGTCTGCCTGTGCTGCCTCTGCAAAACAGATTGAGAGCAGTGAGGAAGCCAGAGGGAAAGCTTCCTCCATGTGCCAGCACCAGTATCCATGGGATTTGGCCTTGGAATTCCTGTAGAGTTCTAACCAATACATCAAAGTCAGCTCCTTGGCACGTGTGTGCTATTGCTTAGCCCCCTGGTTTCCCTAATCCTTGGGAGGGTACGTCATTGTTTCCCCTCCAAAGCCTGAGGGAAACACAGTTCCCTTGTCAGAAAACAATAAGCATCCATTGGCATGTCAGCAAAACACCACCTCTGGAAGGTGTCTTTCCAGGTAAACCACTGGACATAGAAGTTGAAAGCAAGCTTTCAGATATGGGCTTTGAAGAGAGCAGAGTCTCCTCTGTGGTGGCCTTCACTCCGTTGCAGCACCTGGCAATGTCTGGAATGAAGTTATTTATAGTCTATACAATGAGAAGTCAAGCGAGTTGGGCAGTTCAGGGTTTTGGTAATCGGATACAGAGCTTTCTGCTTTGGGCTGGCTGGGTCAGCCTCAGGCCAGGCTGGTGCTAATAAGTGGAAGTCATTGCAATCTGGCTGTTTCTCAGCAATATGTGTGAAATGGGCTTGGTTTGGGCACCCTTCCTTTGAAGGCTCTGCAGACAAACCAAGAAAGAGGGCAGACTGAACAGCCTCTTTTCTAATTTTGATCCTCACAAGGCAGAGTGGAGATACTCTGTTAAAGCCACCTTTATCACCTCCCAAAACTTTTGGTGAGATACGTTTTCCAGAGCAGATCCAAATTGTGCTGAAGTTGGTAGAATGAAACCCAGGTTGTGCTACTGCCTCCTATACTACTACATTTTAAATGAAATCATGACTCTCCAGACTGGTATTTCCACTCACAATTACATTCATCTGCTATAAGAAAAAGGCTCTGGCATTTCAGACACAGCCCTACCATCCCTTCTTTCATTCAGGACAACCACCAGTCTCAGCTTCTCACCACCGTTTAAAACTCATATTTTTTTCAATTTCTAGGGAAAATTAATAGCTTCTGAGACTAAATCATCACCCGTGCCTGTATGAATGCTGAATATTTTTGTGGTTAGTTTCGCACAGGACTAAATGATTCATCATACTGAGACTCCAGTCTCACAAGATGCCTTGAAACAGAACCCATCGCCAGCTGCCACGTTACATGGAGAATCCTGATGATTCCATCTTTTTGCAATTTTAGTAGTGAAATGAACAAGAACTCACTATTTGCTTCCTTTGGTGTCACCAGTCAAATATTGGTATGTGTCCTGAATTGACTTTAATATTCTGCAATGTTGCTTACTCTTATATATATTTAAAAAAGATACAGCAAGTAACATGATAGGAAGAAATGGGAACGTGGAACAAAATTCAGTGGGAGTTGAAGAGAAAGGTAGCACTTAGCAGTTATGCTCACAAAGCATGGAATCAACACAGGGATCCAACAGGATCTACTTTGATGTTCTGAGTGCTCATTTATTACTTGTTTCTTGGAAACGTATGCTTCTGTCTCAGCTTTATATTACAGCAGCACTGACATCACACACATTCCCTCACTTTTTTTTTCTTGCTTTGACCTACTGAGAGGAACACTTTTCTGCAGGCTCTGTCAGTGTAAGAGGATATCACTTGTCTCCTGGACTGTAAGTTTCCATCAGACTGTAGTAGTAAATTTAAACACTAAACCGATTAGTTTTTAGCACTATGTGTTATTGCAGAGCCAACATGGCCAAAAAAAGATTAACTCGTTAGGTACCACAGACACTTTACAATATTCCTTGCTGCAAAGATCTTCCAATGCAAGTAGATAATACAGACCACAGATGCAAGGGAAAACAGAAGCAAAGTGAACATAGATAACTCACCTAAGTTATAAAAAGAGCTCAGACTAACGTTATAACCTGTGAGGATACATATTCATATCGAAAAATCTAAACAAGATCCTACGCTTGGACATTTTTAGCAGTACTGCACGAAGATGCTTGAAAGACATTGTGAGTAAAAGGAAATAAGAAAACTAAATCTTTATATTTCATGTTATTTATTCCCTGTTATAAACAGACTGACAAATGTCTTATTTATATAAGCACTTTCTTACCCAAGGATTTCCAACAACTACCATTTAGTGCAGCCTCCTCATTCGCCAATGCAATGGATAAATACTGTTCTCAATTTACAAACTGAAGTACAGAAAGTCAAGGGACTGGCTCAGCATTCCTCTAACAGATCCAAGCTGAGGCAAGACTCCAGGAGGAAAGTCATGCAGTCTTGACTATTAGTTAGGTGACATTTGCTTTTCATTCTGCTGACCTATTTTGCAGCTAGGTAGTGCTGGGGTCATCATGCTAGTGACTTAAAGTATGTTCCTGTAGGCTCAGAGAGGCAGGAAGAGTGGATGGAGAGGCATAAGTTATTGTCCTTCAGAATAAAGATATGGCAGTGAAGAGATGACAGAGACAACACGGGTTCATGTGACAGCAGTGATTTAACAGTTTGTGCAATGAAAGAAAATCCTTGCCCACCAGCATTTTGAAGTAGCTCTGATCAAACATGACCATATATATTTTTACCTCACTGATCACTGCATTTCGAACATTAACAAGACACACCGCAACAATAAAATTAAACTTCTCAAAGTGCTGTTAAATTTCACTCACTTGTACATCAGCTAAAGTGTCAGTAACTTGTGCCATCAGTCTCTGATTATTTTTATACTTTGTTTGACAGACACTTCTGGAAATGTCTTCTTGTTTTACGTCGTCAGCAGAGCTCCCAGGCTAAGTTCCTTACGTATCTTTCAATGCTGCTAAGCTGATTGGCATTTGCTTGTACCCCCCTCACTATAAGAATCATGGGGTCTGACTTGCCAAGAATCACCTCTTTTTTTCCTTCTTTTGCTTTTGAACAGAACAGCTGCCCTCCGAACTTAAGCCCATCTGGTCTTATTTGAAAAACGAAGGGGGAAAAATTAAAATCAGATCTCACTAATTAGAGGAAAATTGGATGTAAACAATTGAAAGGTCTTTTCATACTTATGGCCTGACATTTCCACAAAGAGCTTAATTGCTTGCATGGGCCTAAAGGGTTATGTTCTTTTTTTAAGTTGCATATGCTCTCTGCCAAATACTAGCTTGGACATGCTGTGAGTGATTTTTGGATCACCAGCAGCTCTTGCTATTTTAGGCTCTGTCACAGCTTGAAGTTGTAATTAATTCTGAGTATCCTGACAATCATAATTATGACAGTACTGGTTTCTGATAAGGCTCACTTAGGGTTTTTTTTTCTGTAGGGAAAACTTTGGGTTTAGCATTAGGAAAAGAATGTCATACTGCAGACTATCACACTGCAATAAATTCTCAATTTAAAGAATAAACACCTGCCGTAGAGTTAGGCAGGAAACACACTTCTTGTCCCATGAAACTTGTCAAGTTTGCATAAATGCTTCCACCATGAAATCAAGATTCTTTGAAGCTCCATTCATAAAATCAGATAAAGGAAAAGCCGGTCAAAAGTGACCATTTTGGATGCTCAAAATGCATATGAGAGACAATTTCAGTTCCTTTTATACTGTCCTCTTTATCTGACACTGAACAGCCCTAAAGAACAGGCCACTACTTGTTCTATAAGAGTTTCCTGCTGTAACCATCTAGATTTAAGCAGTAAGTAAATACTAAGTGAAGCAGAGCCTTTAGTCAGCGTCTTTGTCCAAGTCAGTATCTGATTAAGTTCATCTTTGGTATTCTTGGTTTCCTATAATTTTCTCTTTCCATCACTTCCTTCACTTTTCTCTCTAGTTTTGATTAAAAAAGTCAAGTTTTTGACTAGAGGGATGCCCAAAATATTGCATTGAACTGGTGTGTTCCTATGGAAAGTTTCCATTCCCCTGAATATTTTTCTGTGGAATAAAAAAAAAAAAAAAAAAAAAATTTTGCAAATTTCTCATTTGTTCCCTGAAACTTAAAACCCAAGGAATTATTTTATTACAGATGAAAAAGCATGATGCTTACAGCTTCCAGCATGGATTACCTTCAGCTTTCACATCACTGGTAATTTGTAATAGCAATAATGGCAGGGGTATTTTCCCTTTCAGGTTTTTTGAGACATTGAACTAAAAATTCACTGGGGTTGGTAGGGAGACAAGTACACAGTGAAAAGAAAATGTTTGCTGGACCTTTGGATTCACTTCTGGTGGCCCTGGGAAATAATGTCTCCCTAAGCTCTTATGGCCCTTGAAGACAGAACCTCACACCTCACACTAAGCACATGTCATGCTGTAGTCACTGTTTTCTGAGATTTATCCTCCCACTTTAGCAGCTCCCATTAATAGCAGAAGGAATTTCATGGTTAAGAAAAGAGAATGTTCCTTCTGAAAGAATATTGCTGTGTGTTATTTGTAATACAACACTCAAGACCAGCTTGTACCTTACAGGCTTTGGCTGATATAGGGTAGTTCAGGGCCTCAATACAAGTAGGGAAACGGCTGAAGGAGTTTCCTAGGGCACATATTCCTAACCCAGGGAGCAACACAGTTACGTAAGAGCAGACATGCAGTTCTGTGCCATCCCCTGTCCTGGGAACCACAGTCCCTGCGTATACAGACAGCTTGGCTGGCCCAGTGTCCAAGAAAGAAAGAAAAGTGATGTCTGCCTTCTCATCTGCTCCACAGGTATTCCTTCCATCATTGGCATCAGGAGAAAGCCTTCTTTGTGCTTTCCCAGCACAGCAATGACAATTCTACCTGCATTCATAGCGTCCTTTTGCTTTCCCTTGAGAAAGAAGTGCCAGCCTTAAAACTCTGGAGATAAAATATAGGTCTACATCAGTATTTGTGCTATATTTAGAGAGACCTTCTAGAGAGCCTAAAATAATGAAAGTTTAAGAGGATCTCTGTTTTTTATTATTATTAATCAATAACCATAGAATCGTTTAGGTTGGAAAAGATCTTTAAGATCCATGTCCCTAAGCACCACATCTACATGTCTTTTAAATACCTCCAGGGATGGTGAGTCAACCACTTCCCTGGGCAGCCTGTTCCAGTGCTTCACAACCCTTTCAGTGAAGATTTTTTTCCTAATTTCCAGTCTAAACTGGATATTAGGTGCAACTTGAGGCCATTTTCCCTTCTACGTGAGTTTCTACTTCCTCTTTCTTTGTGAAGAAAAGTCTGACAGTGTAAACTAAACAGGTACTAAATGCTGAGGAAAAAAAAAAACCCACCAAAACTCAAAACCGAAGGTGCAATTACTTGTTATAATTTTTCTTCATTAAGAGTTTCTAAAGGAACTTTGTGATTTTGCTTGTTTCAATCCAGGCTTTTCAATGCTCAGAACTGCTAATCCTGGTTAAATATTTACTAAATCAGAATTAACACATTTAAACTGTCACATTTTATTTGGGATGGGTAAGGGAGAGCCTGGGACTTATTATCTCCATCCAGTGAAAAACACAGATCTAAACATGATCAGCTTTCAAATCTAAGCATGGATGTGAGAAATTCACAAGTACTGTCACAAAGCCACTTTAGGGCTACAGCCGTATCCATGAAGGAATACATGGCTACCTGCACCGTCAGGATCTCAGTGTGCCACACAGATTCCCAACTCCTTCTCAGTTTTTGCCTAATCCCATTTATATGTTTTATTTTAAAATTTCCAAACAGCCAAAAGTCTGCTGTTGGATATACCCAGAAACCCTTTTCCACAGGGCTAAGCAATTTGGTATTTTACTCATTTTGAAGCTCAATGAGATTTGCAAATTAGTTGTTGCCTCACTGAGCTTTCAAATGAGCTTTGCTCTGGTAGCCAGTTTTTGAATATCCTTATATATTCAAGCCCAGTACACCAATGGCCACAAAAGGTCTTAGTAGTGGTTAAAATATTTACGCAACTTCAGTTCTATCCTTTATCTGCCTATCTCAGGGGACAAGGCTATTGGCTGTCCTGGACTATCTAATTCCCTTCTATTGAAACAGCTCCAGTCTTTCAAATTAAATCATCACTAGTAGCAAGACTGAAATTCAGGGCTTCCTTCCTTGTCTCAGGTGGCTTGCCATCATGTGTGATTGTACTCACACTTTCCCTTTCTTTAGACCAGTAAATCAAAATATCATTTTTCTCTCCCAGTATAGCTTCTGGTCTGCCTGCTGTAACATTTTCCTGAGGATGCAGAGGAAGATACTGAACCCAGAGTGGGGAGTGCTCAAACCACTGAGTCACTAGTAACAAAGACGGAATGAGATGCATGATAGCCATCAGCTCTAAGCCTGTACTTGCTGAAATGCCTCTTTGACTATTCCAGTTTATTTCACTTATACTTTTTAGAGTGTGTCCTTGGTTAAGAAGCAAAATAGTGAAATTTCATAGAGGTTCTTCCGGGCTTAGTTCTGGGTACTCGTCCTCTTCTCCTCTCCTTCCCCACAGCTGCCCAGGTCCACCCAGTGTAAATGGGGTATCAGTAACTCTCATTTCATTCTGTTGTATTTTTACTTCAGCCTCAAAGTACCCCACTTTAAAAAGCCTAATACATAGTCTTAAATCTCTAAGAAGTTGCAAGCACGCTAAATATAACACACTGTAGACCTTCCTTGCATATCTGTTTTGTCAAGTCTACCGGTCACACAGACCCTGAATGTGACTGTGCAAACATGACTGTGTAAAGCCTTTGGGGGCACCTCGCCAGTAACAGCGACAGATATAAGAAAGAAGGTACTATACAAACAGGGCTCTGAGGGCAAACTTCTTGCTCTTGCTCTTTCCAGTATATTGCAGGGTTGGGGATTCCTGAAACACAGGGAGTACCACCAGGTCCTGCAAAGAAGTCTTCAGGGAGGATGAAACAACTAATACTTGGTTGTCAAAAGAGGAAAAAGAAACAAGAAAAGATATATAAACACCTCACTTCAGGGGGGGAGACTACAAATCCTGCTGCCCTGCAGCTAGTGTAAGGCATCTGAGCCTTAGAAAGTACTGACACCTAAGATACACCACGTCCTCAAGGCTTGCCCTGGTGCCTGCTCAGCATGCCAGCTGCTGTGAATTCCTCTGGCCACTGAGGCAGGCAGGCACATTATGCTTTTGGAGTGAGGTACCTGCCTTACAGGCACCGCCATGGAAAGAATTACAAGGCCAAAGTTTCTTTTCTGGCTTTGCTGTAGGATGCTTGAGATTAGGCAGAGCACTGTCCAGTGTTGCCAAAGAGCCCTTTGCAGACTTAGTCTTTAGAGTACAATTTCCCTCCAGATGTGAAGGTATAACAGGCGACTTAGGAGGTAACAGCTTAATTGTTCTTTACCTAGTAACCCTCTGTCCTGACCATTAAAGCATTTTATGTACTGTTCAGAGTTTGTACATTGTAGTAGCAATTATACTGAAATAGATAAAATAAAGCAGGCTGATAAACTTGATTGTTTGTTTTCCCTTAGTTTTCTTTCCAGACCTACTATAATCGTAATAACAGAAAGAGTAACAATAATGCAAGTTAACAGGGTTGTTGTTAAGGCATGGAGTGGATTCTGCTCATAGCTCACTACTGAATTCCTGTGTGTCCTAGGGCAAGGCTCCCAGTGCTTCTGGTCTCCTTTTGTAAAGTGAGAAGAACATTCCACTTTTTACCTATTTTATCCATGTCTTGTCCTTTGAGAGGTGTTGTGTCGGAGATTAATCTTCAGACTTGCCATGAAAATCTTTCTTAGAACGTTATCTGATTACTGCAAGGTCTGTTAGAACTCCATTTTACAGCAAAAAACCCACCAGTACTCCACTGTGGTTGCATTTAATGTCCAAAAGCCAGGTGGTACAGACCCAGGTGTAAAGCCTTCTTTCTTCTTTAGAAAGATTCTGCTAAGTACATCCTATACCCTGTAATTGGTTATCATTTCTGTCTAAATAATGTTCAATCTACTTGCAAAGTTGTGGAGATATGATAGCTAAGTAAAAACCATAAAAGCATTAAAAAGAATGCCTATTTATTTTAATAAGTTCAACATAAATAAGTGGCCCCTCCAAAAAAACAAAAGAAACCAAACAAAACTCCAAGCCTCAGTTGTATTAAAATTTTCATTCTCACAGGAATCTAGCCAGTCAGTGAACCATCAAATCATTATTAGCCACATTATCAAAAATGTGCAAGATTTATAGACTTTAAATAAAAAAGGGACAATGAGATGATGCCCCCAAAAGGACATAAATTATATAATTCCATGTATTTATAATTCATAATCAAAATAATGGTTTTGAGTACAGCATCCAGACTTGTTTAGAAAGACATAAGGAGACTGTGCAGGTCTTATTTCCTGTCTGAACTGGTTCCAGTGGCAACATCCCGTACATTTGAAAATACGTGGGTATCAACTTTAATGGATTTAAATTTTACCCCTTTGTTCTCCCCAATTTTTTTTAATTTTTTTTTTTCCTACTAGAAGCAGTCAGTATCTAGAATTTCTTATTTCCCCCTGTAAAAGTGCCCAGGCACTGAACATCGACAGTATGAAGCACATCATCTGTGGTCTCCACAAACGGTAAAAAAACAGTTAGGTTTTCTGCTGTGTACCTGGAAGAAGATCTGTTTCACACTAGTTCAGACTGTGCTGAAGTCCAAGGCTCTTGCACAAAATGCCTTACATGAAGTCAAGGATAACAAAATAGTTATAATATTTGAAAAGCAAGCAATAAGGAGGGTCAAAAAGCCACAACTAAATAGGAATTCATATCTTGAATTTTATTAATAAGAAAAAATAGAGTAGAAAAATATTGCAAAAGAACCTGTGAATTCATTATTAAGCTCCATACTCCATTTATTCCTAAAGAAACAAATTACATTGCCTTAAGTAATTAAAATTGGTCAAGTGCACTTGAATATTTGGTAAGAAAATTAAAAACTTATTCCTCACATAAAGCTGACACCAGAAGGCATCCAGTTTGTTCTGTGAGGAGGGATCAATTACATGTTTATTTATAGTTTGTGAACTGGGATTACAAAACGTGGGCCCATGACTTGCATAGGCCCCCAGTGCTTGCTGCTGCAGTACTGAGCAATGCTTCCATAGAGCACTTGGTTGCTATGCTTTCAGGGTAAGACTGCAACTCCTCTTCTATGGCTGCCTCAAACAATAAAGATGCCCAAGCAAACCGGGCATAATGGAGCACTTCAACTTCTCTCATCTTCTGAGAGCCGAAGTTAAAGGTCTAACTCAGCAGTTATTTCATCTATTTATTCAGTTAGTTTTTTTAACTGACCCTGCTTTTCTTCCATTTCCTTTAGTTTCCTGTCAATACACATTTTTCTTTTGTTGGACCATGTAACAACTACTTTCTGAATCACCTGTAGATCGTGCAGTCACATAGCCGCATGGGGTAACCCCTCTGGCTCAAGACCCATGTTCCTGAAACTCCTTGCTGGCTTTCACATATGATTTGCTTCCTATTTGCACTTGTGAAATAGAGTCATGAAGAAGATGAAAGGCTGTGACTTAGTAGAGATGGACTACCAAAATGAAACCCTGTACTAAAAAGGGCCTTGATAAAGGCAAATTCCCAAACAGCATCTTGGTCCTTCCCTCTCATGTAACTTGATGAGATAAGGAGTATCTGAAGAAACCCTGAGTTGAGTTTATTTCTCATGTCACCTGATGCTACCTTACTTGGTGCCTAGGCTTCTGTCATCACTGTGGTCTTGGGACCAAAGTCAGGGCCCAGCCAGTTAACATTAAAAAATGGCCTTACTAAAGCTGCTGCTTTCCAGGGAGAAAAGGTTTGAGATATTATTGTATGTTTACAAGAACACTGTTTTGTTGAGCCATGGTTTATCTAATTGAATGAGGAACTAAATGAACTACTCATTTAGTAGTCCTCACATCAGCAAAAGCCACATATTGAGAATTACCAAAATATATTTAAATACCTACATAGCAGCAACTAAATATATAATAAAAATACAACTGTTAAATATCACAAAAGGATATATTGAAAAAGAAAAAAGAACTTGAACTTTGAATGAGTTTATGCTGTTTTCTAACCCAGGAACAAAAAAAAAAAGTAGTAATGAATGATCTTTGCATTCAGCCATGAAATACTACACCATCATAGATGTTTTGTTAACTCCTTTAGTCAACTCAGACAATCCTTCTAGAGGGAAAAATGTGAAGGTCATAAAAAAGTGCATACCAGAATATTACATGTAGGCATTTAGAGCTGAATGAACTAAAGGCTTTCCCACTGGATTCGTTTACTCTCCAAAGTAGACCCTCCTAAAAGACGAGTCTGTATGACTAAAATATGGCCCAGGATTTTATATAGTAAGTCTTTACCACTTTACAGTAGCTAGCTCTAGGGCATATTTCAATTCCCCTTCAAATGAGTCTTCCTATTGAGCCTTCGAACAGCAGTCTTCTGGCTCCATGTGCACTTCTGTAAATCTACGCTTACTGGGTTAGATGAATTCATGGAATCTTTTCTACCATAATTTTTAAGTTTCTTTTATATTAAAATGAGGTAGTTTAATTCTCATTACAACATTTGATTTCTCAAACCTGACATTTCTGTCATGTAGAACAAAATTTCATTTGGAAAGTTTTTTATTGGGACAATTTATAAAATTTTAGTTCTTTATTGAAATAGTACTGCATGAAACAGAAATTTAATTTCCTATTTGACTTCAGTGTTTATTTATACTTTGCTTTACAAGTGTATAGCAACTGAATGGTCTGAGAGCCTACATGAACAGTACATTATCTTTTAATGCCTATAAATGCTATCCGAATATTCAGCATGAAGGTTATAGCAAATTCAAGCAAGAAATATGAATGCAGCCTTACGCTTGCTTGAATCTCATTTTGAAATTAATAAAAGAGTTTGAGATAGTACATTTCAGAGAAATATCTTTTAAAATAATTTAGAGATTCAGATTAATTCTTTATTTGCATGTTGATATATTTTAATCTGCTGTAGACATAATAATTAATCCCATTTAATTTCTTTTAAATGTCAAATTGCATTAAGCAGCACAAATTGTATACATCATAGAAAGCACAGCAAGAAAGAGATGATTGCACCTCGCATGTTTTACAAATATCTGTGATATTTAGTGCCCCCAGGTAGAATCTGCCATCCAATACAGTCATATGTTGTCAATAATGGATTTTGACTATACAAGCAATTTAGGCAATGCTACAGGCTATTAAACTATCAGTATAAACCAGACTGAGACATTTTCAACAATATATCAAAACCCCACGTGGAGATAGCTCATGCTCAGATTATGTCAAGGCATGTTTGGGAAGAACATAGGCATGTAGGGGAGAATCACCACGGTATCCCTAGCAGAGCTGCTTTCCCAGCAGCTTCATGAAAACCTGTATTTTCAAAGCCCTTTGGTTGTACTGAAATGTTCAGTAGATGCAGATCAACCCAGGGAAGGGATGTCAAAGGGGTTTTACTCTTCTATTCCTGTTAGCACCAACTGCCTCTGCTTTGAGATGTACTTGCTATAATACATTGGTACAGCCCCTTTGTCAGAGTGGAGCATTGTAGCTGCTGTTCAGTATTGTCCTCCTAAACATTTCTGCTTCTATAAAATTTGAAGGACTTTTCTGACATGCTCTGCTTTCGGTAATGGGAAAAAATATTCAAGACTGATTACAGTACTTAATTTTTAGAGAAAGAGGGAAGGAAAGAGCACATACATATTTCTTCTTCAATCAGAAGTGGGCAGAATGTGTGATGGTCCCAGCCAGGTTCTTAATAAAACGAATGATGTCTGTGTTCCCAAGAGGATTCATGACACCACTTTGGAGTTTGCAGTCAGCAAGAAGCAGCTCATATTGCAGACCGCATGACACTGGAATATGACTTATAAACATCAGGAAGTCCCCAACGGCTGCAAATTTGGCAGCGCTGTCTGAATTGGCCCGTCATGATGTTCCTGAACCTTGTGAGCATACTTGGGCCGAGTTTCAAGTGGATAGTAGATCCCTGACTTTTGATTTAAGGCACCTCGCTGTTTGAAAGAACCTGGCAACTGAAATAATAGAGGTGTTGCCTGTGATGAAGCCTGAGGTGCACCAGCTAAGCAACAGGGAACTGAAACTTGTGCTATGCCTATCTGGTTTAAATAAGGCTGTTAACATTCCTCACTAGCATTCATATACACCCATTCATATTAAAAATCTAATAAAAATATTCAAACCACATCTGGGAACTAGTATTCTAGGTCGGCACCGCTATTGTAAATTTTCACAGCTATTCACCAACTTCTCAAAAAGAGTTTCTAATGGGAATGTTGATAGGCCATTAGCTAAGTACAGTGGTGGGAATGGCACTGCTATAGTAAGAATGACCATGAGTCAGTTTAACAAATAATAAAATACTAGTAAACAGATGAGGCTTTAAGCCTATTCATTAGGCTCACTTTCTGATGAGTTAAAACAGACTGCTTATTTCTTGTCCATAAACACCCCCAGGCAGTGGAAATCTGTCACAGATAAGCCTGGTGTGACAAAGTTTGTTTAGTTCTAGAATACAGTAGTCAGAAAAATGCAAGAAACCACATATGGTGACACAGTGCCCTTAAGTCTGTAAAGTCAGAGGGGAAATTTTCTGGTTAAAAATTCTGATGTTATAATAATGTGTGTTATCCTACTAAAAACTAGATATCTGTGGGACCAGCTCAGAACAATGGGACTGCTAAGAATATCCTTACTAAAAAAGTGAAACCGCTGTCTGGAATGGTCTCCGGCTGGAGGGTTTTGTGGTGGGAAAATATTTTAACGGGGTTTCTTATTAGTGTGCTTATTCTTGAGATGTAACACTGGTATTGAAATACAGTGGAATGTTCACCATGTGCGTCTTTCTAATGGACGGTAAGTACTTCATGGTTATTTTATTTTTAAAAACCCTTCTTCCCCATTTTTGCTCTGTGTCACAACTAATAAATGAACAGGCTAGTACAGTGCACACTTACGTGACTAGGGTGGCAAACATGTTACAGCACTGGATAAGCAGATTTGGGGAAGAAAGAGGAAGACATCAGAGCTTATGATACATTCTGAGCCAGCAGCCTGCATAGTAGCTCATGGCATCGAAAGCCAAGTTTAACCCCTGCCAACAGTTCACAACCAAACCTTCTCAGCCTCCAAACCCTGATAATTTCTAACTGCTCACACAGGAAAGCATTTGCAGTACTGCCCTGAAAGCAGATAAAAGAAAGGTAAAATCTGGCAAAAGTAGGAGGTGAAGGAAGTTAACTGGCACATTTTTAATAGTTTCATTCTTCCGTCATGTAGCAGATAAGCTCACAGCAAACATATTCCACTAACAGGTTTATTTACACAGTAGTGTGTTTAAACCTAGTTTTAGATAGAGTGTATTTTTACACAGATAGTGGATTCCTGTGCAACGTAACAAGTATATGCTACGATTTATTATTTGTGTGTGTGTGTGTGTTAATGAATGCTAAGATATTTGCATGTTACAATACCTTAATAGTCCACTACAGTAAGATACATTGCATACAATTTTATGGCTAAAGCTTTTTAATAATCTTGTATTTTTTCTAGCCCTGTGCTAAATACTTTTTCCTTGGATGGGAATGGCAAACTCACAATTGCCTCAGTGGAGATCTTAAGTTAAGCTGTTGCCCACTTTTACCGCTTGCTCTTCTTATAAAACCAGTCAGGATTGCAGGCTATTTTAAGTATGCTTCCATGTCAGGCAAAGTCCTTGATGAAAACAAGGTCCTCTTCAAAGTGGAGGTCCATTTGAGACAATGAAGCTGAGGTGCTCTGCCACCTTAGTGTCATGTTTATAAGTGGTCCTCCTAGACTTTGCCTGGCATGGAAGTATACTTAAGATGGCCCATGATGATGATGGGCTTCAAATTGTCTCTTGTTCTTTAGATTATAAACACGTCAGTCAGATAAGAGGATGAAACTCCTTAGTTCAGTATTATACAAATGCCACATGTATGCTGCAGTTCCACACTTCTTTGGAGAACACAGAATTTATGCTGGTTTGTGTGAGTATAATCAGTTTCTGTCCTACAGAAACAAACCTATACTGCAGAAATGATTCATGCAGATATTTTGCTACAGCTCTGGCTTTAGTTACATTTGCGTTTTATTTCACTATTTATACAATTCATGGAAGTATCTACAGCTATGTTAACTGAAATACATATTGAATTTGCACTACACATATGCTGATGCATCAATGGCATGACACTTTCACAGGAAACTTAAGAAATACGTGTTCCTTGGAATGTAACTAAGATTCTCTTTCTGCACCCCATTCTCCCTCTGCAAGCACATATCAATGAAATTGCCAAACATTGTCACTAGAACTTGTCTTTGTGGCTTAAGTGCTGTTTTCTAATGCAGAATCTATCTCCCTTCAGAACTCTTAGCAGTTTCAGACTTGCTTACTAGAAAGAAAGAAGAGCAATCCATCAGTGGTGAACCTTTATAACGCTTAGGATATACCTTTGAAGTTTATTTTCACAGTTCCATCATGGCATGAAGCTTTCCTTAATATATACATAGCCCTATGATATTAGAAGGTATGTGAGAAGAATAAAGAAGAGGCCTTTATCATTTGCGTGTTTTCTTTAGTTGCATGCTTTCAGCAGAAAAGGAGATCTATCATAGGAGCAATCTAATGCTCTTAACATTGAAGTATACTGCAGCACATGGCTCAAGCCAGGACGTGTTGGCTAGTTCATCTATGTGTATGCAGTCTTATCCAATGTATTTATGCTAGTAGTTGATGGCGATTGTAGAAGCGAAGGAAGCCTGAAGGGCTATGAGGCTTCAAGAGGGAATACAGAACAGAAGATACTTTTGCATTTGGGAAAAGGGAGGATCCAGCTTATTCGCTGAGTCTGAAAATTAGAAAAAAATAACCTAATAATCTAAGAATGAAAATTGCTGCTTACTATACTCCTTACACTTAAGATGCAGGATGCACAACAGGGCAAATACTGAGGAATTGTTTTACTCTAGGGAAGTATTTTAACTAGTTTATGTTTGCTTTTCTACACCCTTAAATTTGAAGCTCTGCAGGAATGTTCTTTCCTTTTCACTAGACAGTCATATAACACCCAGTATAAAAGAGTCCTGGCCTGGACTGATGCATTTTATTTCCCAAAGCAAGAATAAATCTGGAAGTCTCTATTGTTTTCCCAAAGCATTAATTTCAGTTGTATAAATCTCTGTAATACATATGAAGCTTTGAAAAAGAAGCTAGGGAAAGGCAGCATCATTGTTTAGCATCACTTTAGCTGCCTCTGCAGGATCACACCATTATCCCTGTGGGGACTTTACTGCTCACCGTTGCTATTCCTTTCTTTAAAAACCTTTCCTCAGGACTTATGTAATATGTCACATTATTCTAATTGATGGGGTCTGACAGGATTCTTTTTAGAGCTTCTCAGCACTCCTCTTTAATTAGCCGGAAAGACCACTGCTGAGTGACAGCAGTGTATTCTTCCAACAGGTTCCCAAACCCAGCTACTACAGGGCATGTAAGATGGGAACTGAGGCTAGCAATCAATTTCTGGTTTCCAGAATACCATTGTCAGATGATAAACACCATAAAGTCATGAAGCCTGTATTAGTTGATGGAAGTTCTTGTTTTAAATTAAGAGCCTTACACTGCTGCAAACTTGCCCTCTTCTTACAGTAATGTTACCATAACTATAATCAACACATAGAATGAAACAACCACTAAACTTGTAGGTGTTTGAAAGATTACTTTCTTCTACATATATGTGGTTTTCTTCTTCCTCTTTTCTTGATTTTTGACATGTGTGTTTTTTCATATATTTGGTATTCACAACTTGTCCAAGCACTAGGGCAAATACTAGCTTAGGATTCCTGTGGAGGTGGAAGAAGTTTTGCTGACAACATTCCCCACCTGCAGCTTCTGTAGACAGAGGATTTGCTTACAGACGTATGATATGAAGTACCTGGGTTAAACAAAGCTCTACACCTCTGCAAGTTCTGTCAAACTCAGACTTTGTACAGTTCCCTGGAAAGAATCATTCATGCTTTATTTCCTTGGTTTCTGTAAGATAGTGATAGAAATATCTATGCACATTGCAAGGAGTAAACTTTACATCACTGATGTATGACTAAATGCCAGAGAAATATAAAAAAACTGTGAAGTATTCTTTTAATAAAATGCAGCTTCTACATTATGACAATACTTATAGAATTATTTTACAGTGTGAATGGAAGATGCCAGAATTTAAGCTAAAAAAAAAAAAAATAAATCCATATAAACACAACAGAAAGTGAATAGGCAGTTCTCAAGAGACTAAATTAAGGTGTAAAGAAGAGTGCCTAAATGTTAAGTTAAATTCTACTAAATGTGAAGTATTATTAAGCTATCTATTAATCTTACTAAACTGCCTCAAAATTCTAACTTAACTGTAAATATATATATATAATTTAGGGAATTAAATATAATATGGACAATAAATATCTCAAGTATTTGTACACAACCTACAGATGCGGTATTTGAAATACAAATATGATACATATTGAGTAAATTCAAACAGAACATGGTCACAAGGGGAAAAGATATGGGCCAATGTCAACACCTTGTTATGTCGACATTATAAACGTCGCTAAACTCAGCTGTTATAAGAGCGTAATTCCTCCTTCTATGGACATTTCTTGCAGACAATAATACAAGCTGCAACTTCTACAGAACCTCAGAAACATTCAGACCAAGAACTCTTGTCCACTGACAATCCCATTTAAGTCTGTTCTTTAGGCCTGTTTCTCTATACTTAAAATCTGTAAGAATTTAAATTGACAAGTACTTCCCAGAATTAAAAGTACTTAAAAATTCCCAGAGATTATTGTTCCTTACTCTAATTTTCATCAAAATATAGGGGAAAAAAACCCCAGCACATTTCTACCTATAAAGGTTGAGAAACTTATTTTTGTGGTTCTTCTTTCTGATGGAGGAAATCTATCTCGTCTGTAGAGAACTAGCAGCGCTCATCTTCTCTGACTGTCATTTGGCTGTATGTCAAGGCAATGCTGCTTTGCTTTTCTAGATTGTTCTACCTGAGAATAGTTGATGAAACAAACCCTGACTCACAATTTTCTAGTTTTAAAAAAAATAGTAGCTACTTCAGCAGTACCACACTCTTTCAGAAATCCTGTTTCACATTATGATTTACCTACAGCAGTATGCATGATACCAAATGGGACAAATAAGAAGCTTCATGAGTACCTGAGCAAATTGCTATTTAACTTGCCCTATGGTAATCTTTTCCTTCTGAAACCCTTTCATCATAACAAAAAGGTTTTTAAACTTTCGAAGAGGTGAACCAAAATCTGATTCAAGTACATTCCTGCTTTTCTCCTGGCACTCTGATATAGGTGCTATTATCATTCATCTTAAGAAGTGAAGGTACCAGGAAGGAATGTGAGAAAACATTTCTGCCACGTCACCCAGAACCTGGCAAAGTGAAGGGCTCCAGCACTGGCCCCCTCTTCCTTTCCAATTTATCAAAGTAAATTAATCTTTGACTTTGTATAACGAACTGCATATTTTCACAACTGACAAAGCATCTCCTCTTGCTGCCAACTATGGTAATATCATGCCTTAACTACTATAATGTTAGAGCAAAGCCATAATGCCATATATCTGAGCATCATAACTGTGGCTTATATTACCTAAGATATGCTTAAGACATGGAATTATTTATTTATCAACTTTGCTTGGTAAGTAATATTAAACTCTATCAATAATAGAGTGAAGTTATTTTCAAAGTTGCTGCCTGTTTGCAAAAACAAAACCTAAGGAAAATTGATGCATGTTTAAAAAATAAAACCAAATATAAACAAACCCAAACCAAAAATATTATTAGCAGAATACATGATGATGAGCAGCACTACAAGGGGTTTACTATTTGTTTACAAAGGTTGAGTAAACTGCCTGTGAGCTAATGCAGTCTTCACAAGCTTTAAGCAGTAAAATTTTTATTACACTTTGCACACTGCGTACCTCTAAGATCCAATCTGAAGTTCATTTATCAACAACCAGTCCTGTGTAAACAACCAGTGGAGAAATCTGACTTGTTTTCACTTGTTATTGATGATCTTCCAAAACTCAGAAATTGCCTCCTCTTCAAATTGTTAGGTAATCACCTCATTAATAGTTCTCAACAAAAATAATTGTTTCCAGAGCAAAACTCTCCCCAGATTTTAGGTCCCTCTCTCTACTTCAAAAGTGTGAAAAATAAACGAATAAGTAAGCAAGGAAATAAAAAATAAATACATGCTTAGAATCTTCATATGTTTTAAGTAAATCAGAAGTGGAGAAATATCCATATCCTCTCAGAACAGGATATGGAGCAGTGAAAACGAAACACAGACTGCCACCTTTTAGGATATGTGGGGTTTTTTTTGCCTTTGACATGATTCAATAGTTCAATCTTCAGTCTCCTTTACACAGCAGTACCGGTCATTCAAATGCTAATAAGGCACTCACATTCACAGCCAATCCCAAGTGTAGTCAACTGATGCAAAAGGTGAAGAGGAAGAGAAATTTGTATGTCTTTTAAAGAGGAGGTGTACTACAGGGCGAGGAGTGGAGATTTACATTAGCTGCTTTGTTCTCATCTGCGGTTCGCATCCCTTGTGTCCCTTTCCTCCACTCTCTCCTTTTCACTGTAATAGCAAAGAAATCAGAGCTGAAGTAACCCCTTCTAGGTCTTGGAACAACTCAGGAGCTGTGGCAAAACCTACACCATTTGGGTTTAATTCTTAAAAAAAAAATAATGTATTTGCTACCAGGAAAAGAAGAATATAATGTGAGGGGGTGAAGAAATATAAAGGCTCGAGAGAGCACGTTTACCTTGATAATCCTCTGTTTCATGTTTTAACCTACTCATGACTGCTTTGGAGGCTGTTGTCAAAAATGTCCTTTTTCTATCTCAGAACTGTTGTTGCCCAACTGCAAACTAATGAGAGAAAAATGTGCATGTACCACTGCATCAATACACGATCACACAGTGGAAGCTCTGTTTGACAATCTCTTCTCCCCGAAAAACGGAATGGAGAAGGCGTGCAATCTCTATTTGTCTGATTTGCGAAAATCAGCTGACTGCTGCCTAAGCAGCTTTCAAAGCTCCTGATGTATCAATATTGTACAGTTAGCTGAAACAAGGCTAACAAGGGTAGATTCACACTAGCATCTTCTTATATTGCTTAAAATTCAGAGCTGGCATTTCAGAAAGTACATCAAATGATTAGCTGCTTCTCAGCTGACAGTGTGTTTCATCACATATGTAGTCCTGTGGAATTACAGTAGTAATGTCCACATGAAAGCTCCAGATATGCATCAAGGTATGCTTCAGTTAATATGAAAACTGAGTGCTTTCTTCCATCAACTTCAGCTGGTGGGTGACCATGCCAGAGGTATATATAGGGCTAGCTGGCAAGATCTCTGGGGCAGGGACCATGCCTGCCTCTGTGTTTACAGAGAGCAGTGAGACCCCTCCAAGCAAAATGTATAGATTATGACTAAATATTAATACGTAACCAAACATAGTAACTACATTAATAACTAATAATATATTACATAAACAGGCTAGACCCATTGGAAGAATGCATCTTGCTGGATATCTTAAGATTTCACTGAACAAAGAATGATCTAATGAGTTTCTCACAGCTGAGTACAAAAAAGACCTCTAGAACTGCTGTTTAACGTCCTTAAAGTAACCTAAACAGTTAATTTTGAATTGGTATCTTTGAGATTTAGGATGAGGTCTTCACAGAAACTAATATCTGAAGAGTAAGGAAAATCCCAACACAAGACAACATTGCTATACTTGCTGAAAATGAAGGATAATCACCCCTAAATGCTATGCCCAGCTTTCTGCCTATTACCATACTTACAGTGCTGCAACTAAACTAGCAGCTTAAATCTATATATATTTTTGGACTTGTAATTTACAAGTTCAGAAATGTCCAAAGTCTTTGAATAGAACATTTTAACAGCAGAAAGGAATTTGTACTTTGAAATAAAACAGGTTTTCTGAAAACCCTCTGACATAATATTTTTGAATCTCTGCTTTTCATTTTATAGTTTTTCTGTGTTTCCTTCCTCTTATGGTACACCACCTGCAAATAAATGAGTGAAATTACCCAAGCTTCATTTAATCATATACTACTAGGAGAATCTAATTCAGTCATGCTTCTGGAAGAAACAAAGTTCTTTTTAGTGTAATAGTAATACATAATGTCATTTGTAGCGTCATTTGGCAACAACGTTTTTACTTTTATAAAAGATATGAAAAAGCTCATGGCCAATTATTCTTTACTGAATATATGTTATTATAATATAATGCAATACAGTAACAATATGATGTTACAGTGTAGTAAAAAGTTCTTGGCATGAATCTGTATTTGAGTTTATTGCATAATGAGCTCAATCCTGCTGACAATGACACTGATGAATGCTTTGGCATTGGTTTCACTGCAAACCTCAACATACCTGATAGTTGACTAATAAACACAAGTTTTCTCATACACAGACCACTTCTGATCAGCGACAGTAAAATTATTATATTGCCTTTTGTTTATGGTACCTATATATGTAATCAAAAAATATTTTCACAATGCTGGGATTTATATCTCACGAATTTGAGGATGCTTTAAATAGATTTATAGAAATAGTATGTTGACCATCTCAAAGCTTTTCCATTGAAGAATGTTGCAAATGGATATAGATATGCAGAGAGAAGTCTTAAAAGATGGTACTCAGAAAGTGAAGAAAATATATCTAACATGAAACTGGTTAAAAAGCAAATACAAAGGAATTACACTAAGCAGCAGAACAGATTTAAATGTTCACATTTTTATAAATCATCTAAGGATTGCTCTTGATTTTATTTATGATGAAAGTTTTTAATGGACAGAATAAACACAGGTGGATGTGGGGCACACTCTCAACCCTGCCCCAGTGCCAGAGGCTCTGGAGGTGAGGTAACAGCAGCACTGACATCTCTCCCACCTCCCCAGCAACCTGACCAAATGTTGTCTCTGGAACAGGTCTAAGAGTGACTTGCAGGCTACATCTGCACTAGGAAATGGTCTGGAGAGTGCTTTTCTACATTGAGGCCATCTGCCAGGGCCGTGTTTCTATAAAGCTAACCCTCATTATTAACTCTCTTATTCTCCAGCATAGGATGCCTGGATCAGACAAAGCACCAGGAATGTTCCTTGGCCCTGAACCACACCCTGAACAGCACCAGCACATTTTTTAGGAGAACATTAACTGGTGAGAATAAAACCATGCCAAGAAGTAAGCTAACAGATCTGTGCGCTAGCCCTGATTAGTGCAGACATAGTTTTTGTACCCCACACTGACAGGGAACATGTGGTCCATCAAGAAAAGAAAAAAGTATGTCCCAGCATCTTCTCTAGATAGGCTCCATAAATAACTTAAATAAAACTTCATGTAACTTCCATGAAACATGAAGGAACAATATCTTGCTGGAAGCAGAGCGACTCTCTCCCAGGAAGGAAAAAAAGATCCTTATGTAATTGTAGGATACAAATTAGAATTATCAAACACACCTCATTCTGCCTGCACAGTCAGCTGAAAAATGCAGGGTTTCCTTTGCACTCAGCTAGCTCTGTTTCAAGAAAGCTTTAAAGACAAAACTTGCACTAATTTCAGTGGGACTTTTGCCTGTGAATGGGATGCAGAACAGAGCCCTCTCCTGGTAAGCGCTGAAGATAATTGAGGACACCCCTGGCACCGTATTTGGCACTGTCCGCAGCACATATCTATGTGATGAAGTATTGAACATAGGCACTCGAAATAAAATATTAGAAAAGCTCAGCTATTTGGAGCCATGGAACCTTATGATTGAGGTCAGATTTGTTTGGATTAAAAAAATATATGGAAATCTAAATAACACTGAAATGATGCCATATTGAAAACTGAAACTAAAAAATAGGTTATATAACATACTTAAAGGCACAGTTGGCATTTCAAGATCACAATGACTAGCCAGTTGTAACCTGCTTTTGAACCCACAGCTGAACCCTGCATGTCAAATTACTGAAAAGGGTGGGTCACCTTCTTTTTAAACCTGAAATTTGATAACCAGGGCAAAAGAACCCCCATTCATTCCTTCTTTTTATGACTATAAAGCTGTGAAGCACCAATAATAACCTTAAGTATCAAACAAACTTTGCCAAATTAACACACTTTTGTATTTCATACTTGAATCTGAAAATCAGAAACCGTAATTCAAAGCCCTTTTTTGTAAAACAAAATTTACAACAGGCACCTAAGCTGGATGTGGCATATGGCAGGCACTTTAATAAATCATAATAATGACACATTGCCAAAATAGTGGCTGTCATTAGATTTTCTTGGAATAACTATGTATAATCCGTTTGCTTAAACAACAACAACAAAACCTTTTTGTCACTGAGATCCAATGTAAAATATATTGGTTTCATTTCAAAGTTACTTATAAAAGTTCTAAAGCCCATATTGTTTATAGTAACATATGCAAACATGATTATCTGGAACCATATTTATGGCTGGATTTCATAGGTTAGGTAGGGTTGGGTCTATATTATTTGCATGGAAGACCTCCAAGGAAATTCCAAGTTACTGTATGGATTGGTATTTGTACAGGGCAACATTCTTCTGCTGACTCAGTATTGAACCAGCATAAAGTATATGATCATAAGGATGATCATATAAGAGGTAAAACTGAGGATACCAAGCACTTGGGGTCATTAAACACCCTATGGTAGTTTTTGCAAGTGTAGGAGTGTCTGGCCAAATACCAATCTAGATAATTACATCCTGCCTACTTACATTCCCCTGTTGCTTTAAATGGATAAGGTATTATTCTTCTATTCTTGTGTAAAAGTGGATCCTACAGCCCTTCCTTGGGCTCTGTTAGGACTATTTCTAGAATGACCTTCTACATGCAGGGCTCTATATGGTCACACAGAGTAGTTTATATGACTCAGTATATTGTACTAAATTTTGGATTTGCTGTCTTCTGAAATCACTTCCACTGAGCTCACTGGAATTTGCTTCAACACAAAGACACCAATTTAATATAAGTCATTACTTAATTCCTACCTGTAAAAGTCATATTTACAATAAATCACTGTGAAAAATTAGTGCATGGTTATGAGATCAGTTTCTGTAAGACTTCCTTCGGTTCACGTGATCCAGCCCAAATGCTCATTATTTTTGTGCATGACCCTGCCCACTCTCACTGAAATCAACAGCAAAATAGCAACATGGGTCAGTGACACCAAGGCCAATCCCCTTAATGGGAGGGAGACTTGCCTTGGGTCTGTATCATGTAACAGCCGTGTGATTGTCCCATCCCTCTTCAACCTGAAACATGCTACATCAAACAAAGATCACACATGATCTTTTCAAGTCAGCTGTATCTTACATTTTAAGAGCGGGTGCAGCAGAAAATTAAAAGCTTGCTTTAAAGTGGTATGTCCATTAAAACAATCCATGTTATGAGGGGACAGGAATTTGCTTCACTGAAGTAAAGCGGAAGGAAACCAGACTTCAGAAAACCTTTATTATCCTGTTCGAGTACCGCACATTAGACCTCTCCTGCTCACAAAAGTCCTCTAGAAAGAACGGAGTTGTTAGCACGTTTCCCTACAGAAGGAGCCTGTTAGCAAGATGGGCACTGGCGTTAGTCACGACTCTTACTCTGCGGTGGGGTTGTCAATCGCAATTATTCCTGCAAATCCCAGTTTTCCCCCCTGCCAGTTTACTCTGTAAACTCTCAGTTTCAAAGTTCACTTCATATTTCTGGCTTGTCCTACACTATGTCAGTTTGAAGGCTGGCTTTTGGGGGCTTTTTTAGTTTAAATGTTTTTCTAGCTGTATTTTTGTAGGTCAAAAGACTTTTCCAAGTCTGTTCTCTTTCTGAGTGGCGACTCTCCCAAGACAGCACATACAGGGTTTTTATAGACTTGTTTTCATGATGATTTAGTCATCTTGAGTCTGAAATTATTTAGGAGAAAGATGACCATCTTATTACAATTCGTTGAATGCAAATTCGAAGGCTGACAGCTTGAGTAAAGTTATGCTTTACATAGTATCACTGGATACAAAGTAAGCAAATAGAAGGCAGGTAGGAAAGAATCTTCACAAATCCATACTTTTTTTTCCTCCTCATTTCATGTCACTTGCCTACCTCAAAAGCTTCTTGCCATTCTGTACTTCTGAAAATGAAGACCTGCCTCTTCTATCTTTCTCCAGGGTCTCCCTTTTGCTTCCTCTTTTGACTTACACCTTTTGGAGAGTGAAGTTACCTTGACAGAAAGAGGGTGATGCAGCTGCTTCAACAAGAGCCACACAATCCACTCAGTGAAACAATACTTAAGAGATAATACAAGGTGAAGGGTAAGAGTATGAAATGTGACTAAGCAGTTAGGGAACTTCTTCCACTTCCCCAAACTAGGTAGCAAAGAAGACCAAATGCAGCTGCTGAATTTCCAGCAGAAGCGAGCGCTCAGTTTGAAAGCAGGTAAGGACTTTTTGTTCATCCACACTGACCAGCTTGAGGAGGAGACAAATGCATCCTATAAAAGGGTGCAGCAACAGGTCCTGTCCTATACTGCTTGGTCATGCTTGATTGTATACTCCCAACCTTCCCAAAAAATCAGGATTACTTCACAATGTTGGTTTATTATAGGAGAAACAAAAGGAGAAAGTGCGGCGTGGACTTTAGTGCCTGCACTCGAGTGGACTAGCGTTAGACCTATGCCTCTCAGGGCTCTCTCCTTCTTTGCTCCCATCACTGCTGGCTATGGCTGCTAGGGAGTAGCGAAGGTGAACGGTCCAGGCCGGCCGCAGCGGGCCGGCCGGTGGGCAGGGGTGCTTTGGGGATGCGTGATGGCCGGACCAGCCGTCTGTCTGCGGTGTGCCGGGCCGGCGGAAGCGCAGGCGTGCTGAGCGGTGCGGCTGCGGGATAGCCGGTCTCCTGCACCGAGCAGGGGCCAGCACAGGGCGCAGGGCCGGCACAAGTGTTAAGCGGCGTGTCCGGAGGCTGCGCTGGCTTCTGCGCTCCTCGCCCCTTACCTCCCCGCTCCCGGGACGACTTTTTTGGGAGGGAGGAGGTTACCTTTTCTTAGCAAAGCCCCGTCCCTTGCCAGGGGAACTTTCTACGTGCCTGTGCGTGAGAGGCAACTAGTTGCACTCGCTCAACTGCGAGTGTTTGGCTTTTCCCCTACCAGCCTCCTCCTCCATCTAACACCCCCCACACACCCCCCGCGCCTCTCCTCCCGTTTTGCTCCGAGTTGCACTTTATTTGTGTGTGGAGAAAAGACGGGAGGAACATAACTTGTAGAGGGGATGTCCTGTTTTTGCCAGAGGGACAGTGCAAGAGGGGAACGCCGGCTCGGAGAAAGTACGAGAATAAATAAATAAGGAGCAGCCCTTAAATTAAAGGTAGCGGCATATCCCGGCAGCGAGAAGGTGAGTCTCTCCGCGGCTTCTCCGTTCACGAGCCTCCCTCCCACCCCTTCTGCTCAGGGGTGGAGGAAACCGGCTCCCTGTCGGGAGTGCATGCGTCCATGGAGATAGGGGGGGTGTGTGCATGTGCTTGTGTTTAGGCTTTATTTAGCGTTGTTTTCCTGTTGGTCCGATGACCAGAAAACAAAAAGTTGCTGTAAAACAAACGTGATAAGAAGGAACAGCGGAGCCGTCCATCCCAAACCAGAGCCGGGCTTTCACCCCCGGCTCCGCGCAAGTTTAGTTGCAGAAATCCCACCGGTCTCCGGTGCCGACGCGGTGACTTTTTGCCTCTCTCCAGGTGACAGCCCCTGCCGTGTTGCCCTCACTCCTCTTCGGCCGGCTGTTACCGTGGCTGCTGGGGTGAGCCCCGAGGCGGGCGCAAGCCATTGCATTGTTCCCCGCTTGCGCCTCCCGCCGACCCCGGTAGCGGCGGAAATGGGAGCCCCGGGCTGCGCCCCGCGAGCAGCTGGGGGTGCCGGCCCGCCTGGGTGAGGCAGGAGGCAGGCTGGGCGGGGGAGGGCTCCCCAAGCCGCCTTGCGACCGCCCGCCTCTGTTAGGGCCAGAGCCGGGCCCGGCTCGACCGGAGGTTGGGAGGAAACAAGTTTTCTGGCAGCGGGGAGCCCCTCCGGCCTGAAAACAAGCAGGGATGGTAGTAAGCTCCTTCCTGAAACTCTCTTCTGCCAACGAGGTTAGGGTTTGGGCAGAGCGGGGAGTCAGGCAGCTCGTCCCGGACCCGTAGGCACCGGTGGCAGAGGAGACCGGTTTCGCCGCCCGCCCTTGGGCCCCGCTCTGCCCCAGGGGTCTGCCGTTGCTGCCTCCTTCTTGCCTGAGGGCGCCTCGGGCGTGCGGTGTTCGGGGTGCCGCTGGACGGGATGGGGCAGGCTGCCTCCCGGCCGGCAACCCTACGGGACTTCGGCAGCCACTGTTCCCACTGTCCGCGGGAGCGGGGACGGAGCTGCCCGTTGTTTTTGTTCTTCGCCGTTTCCTCTCCCTGAGGGATCCCTCCTGCCCTTCCCCTCCCCCGCGCCGACTTGTTTTTTTCTTGCGGTTAAAAGACAAAACGGCGCGTTTTCGGGTCGTCCCACCCCGGGTATCGGTCCCCGCTGCGCAGAGGGACGGAGGCGCAGGAAATCCCCGGCGCGGGGGTCCCGCCGGCGATAGGGGGTCCTGTGTTTTGGTTTAAAAGCGTTTCCACGTGGGGAAGCCTCTGTGTGTGTGTGTGTGTGTGCATGCATGCGTGCGTGCGTGCGTGTGTGTACTTGATCCGTGAGGAGGTAACAGGATTCTCCGTGTTCAAACCCAGTGGGCTGTTGGCCATTAATTTGCCTCTCCGGCTGTCATTACAGACACTTCCCAAATCAGATACTGGCGGAAAACCGCCGGCTGGGTTTCCCAGGGCTCCGGCGGCGGTTTTCCTTGAGCCGTGCCCGGGCGGCGTGGGGGGGTGGCCCGGGGCCGCCGCCCGGCACTCACCCGCGGGGGACCAGCCCCC
>JANHGB010052456.1:0-27086 GCA_026283785.1 Coracopsis vasa | reverse complement strand
CTCGGCACTCACCCGCGGGGATCGACCCCGCCTCGGAGCGAGAGCGGGACCCCGGGGCAGGGCTGCTGCCAGTCAGTACTTGGCATCTAAAGTTTCATTTACGTTTATGAAGCTGTCGCTGAAAGCCAAGTAGGTACTGCGCTGCCTTCCCGTTATCCTGCGGGCGGGATTTAAAGCGCGCACACGGAGGTGCACCTTCATCTCGCGAGTGGGGATGTGAAGTACATAGCTGGTATTCGCACAAATCGTGGGAGTCAAGCTGTAGCAGACAAGGGAGCGCCTTGGCCGATTCGGGTTTAAGCACGAAGCCATGCTAGAACAGTAAGAAACCAGTATTTTCAATATTCCGAGTTTTGTTTTGCGTGTTTCACTTGCTGAGACTAAAAAGTATGTCTGGGATAAACTAATCAGCAGTTTAGGTTTGGAGTGAAGTATACAAAGCAAGCATCTTTTCTCTATGGTAAATAATTACTTTTTTGGTCTGACCTCATTGTTTGTTTGTTTTTTGAAGGGTGTACTTTGCATCAAAGCTCTGCTTATATCATTGTTTTATTTCCTTAACACTCAAAAGAGAAGTTTTGCAAAATTACAGTGGGTTTAACTTTTCCTACTAGTATTTCTGAAAACGCTGCGAATAACAAATGTTTGCATACGTCCGACATGTGTCATACTGTGAGTAAAGTGGAAATACAAATTGACATTTCTCTTTCCTCCTCGTGATTCTTCCTGTACGTTTGACATCTAACATTAGCTGGGCTACGTCCGAAACAGCTCTTCTGTCTTTCTTTTGAAAATTCTGGTATTCATGTTGCCGAACGTTCTTCAATCAAATACAACAAAAACGAAAGAGGAGTGTGGTGGCTAATCTTTTATGTATCTTTTTTCCAGATAATTCATGTGCATTCAGAATTTGATATGTCTATGTGGTTACACTAATAAATTTAGTTGAAGATAACTCTTGTTGTATATGTACTTATTAATGGCTTCAGAACACTTTGCAATAGAAATCTGTTCTGCTCTATGGATAATGCCAATGGGGTTAGATAAATTTGAAACAAGAAATTTAATAAGTAGAAAACAGTTAATTGCTTTTCCCAGTTAAAATGTTTCAAATAAGGCAACTAGAAATACAGCTATAGATAGTGTCCTGTTGCATATTTTTAGACTCTGATGCAAGCTTTGAGAGCTTCTCGTTAAACTTTATGCAACTTTTACCTTTCAGTCCTAGAGTTAATCAGTGTTAAACACTGACATTTGGTACGGAAGAGGTACCTGTCTATTTCCTTCATGACCTGGTGGTATTGCATGACATTCAGTGCAATCCTCTGGTGTTGAAATTTAAACTGCTTTTTCCTCTATTAAATATGAAAGCTAATACAGAAAGAAGAAAGAAATTCCTGGAATTTCTGTCAAATGCTCTAGGACGCAACTACTATTTTTTTTCTGTGTTATCTTTTTTTTTCTTGAAAGTAGAGATTTTATGAACTCAGGGTAAAACAGGTCTCCCTTTTTATAAGGAGAGTTTATTCAGCATACTTCTATATTGCAGCTGCTGATCATATTTCATTGAGCTGTTAAAGCACTTAAAACCTAAAATTAGGTACTGTCTGGTAGTAAATATTTCAAATCACCCCTTGAAGAAATAAATAGAGAAGACGTTTTGAAATATATCATTGAACAAAAGTAATGTTGCTTTGCTTTTACTCAAAATAATGGAATTACAATCTAAGCCACTGATTTCAACACAGTGTGGGGTTTTTTGCTTAGGTTTTTTTCATCTCCCGCACTTTTATTATGATTTTATACTGATTTTATTTGATATCATAACTTGGTACTCTGTTCAAGTTACGTTTACTGTGGCACTGCTTGCATTGACAGGTGTCGAATTAACTTCTAAAATACCTGTACTTTTAATGAGTATTCTTCAGGTACTAAGAACTTACATTCTTAATAAGTAAGTCAGTAAGTTCCCTTGCTTCCTGGTGTGCATGTGTCTATGTTTTTTAATTGCAGAAGCTGTATACTTGCTTTTTTCGCAGATTTAAGATGAGTAAATTTACAGATTAGTATTTTTAATTTGTGTTTTTTTTTGTTGTGTGGCAGTTTCCTATTTGTTTTTTAGTTGAACATGAGAATAGTTTTATTTGCTCATTGTCATTCATTTTTAGTGTTGTCAGGGTTTGCAGGGAGAATGCAAACACAGCGGCGTATGTCAAGCTGATCAAGTATTTTTAAAGCTTCCTGAAAGTTCATCACTAAACCAAGTCTCGTAGCAGAAACACTCAGATGTCTTTGATTTTTACTTTGTACTTGAGAATCCAAGGTTATTTCTGCTACCTAATGTATCTATAATCTTTTTGCCATTTTCTGTTAGAAAAACGGTATTTATGTTATGCAAGTAGAAGAAGAGTTTTGAGATTTGGTCACCGATTGAGAGGTTTACAAGTAAACTTAATATGTGGTATTTTTCTAATTTGGATTTAAACATTGTGTAAATGTGTGTCCAAGTTAACCTTTTCTGTCATTGAAAAGCGCTAATTGATCTTGCTGGCCCTGACATAATAGTATAGTTTGATATTTGAAACCTTTCAGCTTTGCCATGGACCTTTAATCACCCCTGAGATTTCAGGGTATGGTTATACTGAAGGCATAAACTGCTACTCTTTTTAAAATTAAATAAAAATGGTTATTAAAAATAAATTATGGTCTTTTAAAGCCAGTAGATGGTTTACCTATCAAAGCCCCAGTCTTTACAATATACATTAAAACCTTTCTGCTTTACTCAGATGTATTAGTTGACATTTTAGATGTTTCTTTACAGAAATCAGATTTTTATGCAGTAATTTTTTTGGCCAAGACCACACTTCTGTGTTGCAGTGCTATTAAATCTGTCATTAAATCTGAAGCGCTTAAAGGAACTTGGATGCACTGTGTAGTGCGAAAGCTCAGATATGAGGAATGCTTATCTGTCAAGGAAAGAATAAAATTTTTTTGAAAAGGCAGTAAAACTTCCATTTTTAGTCCAAAAAAAAAACGTAAAACTGACATTTTTAGGAGGTTTTAGTGCTGCCAATTGCTTTTGGGATGCCTGTAATACAGGACCTTGGTGAAAACTGTTTTTAAAGCAGTTTCTTCCTTTTGTCTCTAAGCTTGAGAAACACTGAGAATAGCTGGCCCGCCTTTTGCTTTAATGTTAAGCAGTAAAATTACTTCGATGATTGATTATCCTATATCAAAATGCATCACTGGGCAGTCTCACTCACAGAATTGTATATAGGCTAGTTGTCAGACTTTTGAGCAAGATGTCAAATGCTAATGGCTGTCTGAGGAATACTAAAGTTAAGCATTTTATTTTCGATTTGTTTAAATTTTCTTCATGATAAGGAAAGGTTGTAATGAGGAGTGATTATCTTCAGAACTTTCAGAGGTCCGCGTACCAGTGAGACTACTATTTGGTCTTAAGCTATTAGACTCAGTTACTAGGCACTAAACTTTGAGATGGACTTCAGTTACCATGGATTTGAACAGAAGGATTTTGGAGGTTTTCTGTACCTGAATTTCTTTGGAGGTCTGCATCCTTTTCCTAGAACTAGAGAAATAAATAAAATTATGGCCATTTTTCATTAAGTAGCTGTCCATGGAAGTACATAGTAGCGAGTGATGTTGCAGGACTGTGTAGGGCTGTTTAATTAGATGTAATTTAAGTGCTGTCTCTGAAGAACTCAGCCTGTCTGGGCTGGCTGGATATTGTGTCTGTACGCCATGGTCACCTCCTATTGTGGCTGGACTATACAGTTTGACTGATTTGGAGCAGCAGATTGCAGAAAGACCTCCCAAGGCAAACTGCAAAATATTCACATGCAGAAGACTAATTGCAGTTAATATGCACTAGAATTTTTGCAACATTAAAATTTATTGCTATTGTGACATGACCAGTATAAGTTGACATTGTCAGCAGTGTAAAATTATTGCTGCCTTTTTTTTTAATTGGGTAGATGCAGCAAGTAACTGTTATGCTCTTGACACATATATAATTAAACCACAAAAACCTACATTAAAATACCATGAAGGGTCTGATTTATACCACAAAAGTAAAAGAAATACAGAGCTGAGTTTGCAACTTTTCAAATAATTCTCCTCTATGGCTCTGTGTATATAACTATTGAAATCAATGCTGGTGCATGAGGTAATTGGAAACTTAAGTCGATGTTTTGTGCCAGACCCTTAGCTGTTGCAAATTGGACTAGGAATGTTGAAATTACTGGAGTGGTCTCACATTATGCCAGATGAGTATCTAGTCCTGCATTCTTAGTGCAGCTTGTTTTTTTGGGGGGGATGTTGTAGTATACTTTATATGTGTGAGATCACATGCACAGAGAAGTGATCCTGCAATATTTAGAAATATTTAGAAAAAACAAAGGAGAGTTAAGTATAAATGTCCAAATAATATATTCATGTTTTCTTCCATTTTAAGACCTATTCATACTCCTATGTTAGAATATATCTTTCTTTTTTTTTTTACAGCATTTTACAGATGACCACAGAAATGCCTTTTACAGTAGTTGTGTTCTTGAAAATGGTGCAGTTAGTTAGAAATATTGTTAACTGACTGTATTCTTTTAATTCCTTTAAGGCAACTTTGTTGCTTACAGAAATGAACAGTCAGGTTGCCTTTGCTCAGGGACGTTTTGTGAATGCCAAGCCTATTCAGTGAAAGGTGTGAAGTCTTTTACCATGTTAAATCCCCTTTGCATGTTCCCTTTTTATTTACTGTAGTATATTCCCAGTGAATCACAGAAAATGAGGTTCACCTTACTCCCAAGTGAGAGCAGCTAAACCAGCCTCTGTATGCTCCGGTTTATGCATCCTGATATCACGCTATATGTGAGGTCTTTCTTCCAGCTCTCCTGAGTATCCCAACGTAGACGTGGTTTCGCAAAACCAGGCACGGCTCAGGCAGATTATGTACATTTCCTTTGCCAAGTTCTAGCAGTGCAACTCAGACGCAACCTAATGTTCCTGGTGGTCTTAACACAGAGAACTAGGGAGCTGCAAACTAATAGGGCGAAACGGTATAGAGGTTTTACAAATGGAATAATTATATTCTGGGAAAGGGTCTCCAAAATAAAATTTCCAGGTTACCCCAAGGCAAGATTTGGAACTGTGGTAGGTTTTCCAAGTGGAAAGATTAAAGTACTTTTCCACTCAGCCACCTACTTTTATGTTTATTCTAATCTGGTGTGATAGAGGGAGTTGGTGTGATGTTCATTCAGTTGATTGCCCTTCAGACAAGCAATTTTTTGTGTTCAAAGCACCATCTGAATGCTGAGCACACTGTTCAGTAGTATGGCTGGGAATCACCTGCAGTAAGAGGTCTTTCAGCTAAAATGACCAGATGATGTGTTTCCTAGCCATTTCTGGTAGCTAATTAGCTATGATTCAGCTTCTTTTCCAATTTTGTAATTAAATGATAGTCTAATTTCTCCAAGGGCTGAATAGTCAGATTTTTGGCTTAAGATGAATGAAATGAAAGGAGTTACTCCTTGATAGTTGTGAAGCTACCCAACATTTTGAGGTCTTGCTTGGATCTGCATTGAAGAAAGTCCAGGATTGGAACTGCAGCTCAAGAGATGCTCTCAAATCAGAACTAAACTTGCAGCAGTTTGATTGTAAGGTCTGTAGGAAGAGGTCCATCATTTTGCTCTGGTTTTGCATTGTTTGCTAGGGGCATTCATTCATATAAGCAGTAATAGCAGTAATCTGTGTGTGCCCAACCATGTCTGATGTTCCTACGCCCATCTGTTTTCTGTGGCAGAGGATGGAAGAACATGAAGCTATGGTTTCATATTTGATGGCAGTGCTTCTTAAGCAGCCCCTTACCCTTCCCCTGCTGGCCACTCATTCAAGCTGGATCTGTTCCTTGTTGTGGTTCATGAACAGCTGTGCTGGCAAGGAGGCAAAGGTCGGAATGAGTGGCAGCACCCGCGCTGCCCAGCCTGGCACCGGCGCTGCAGAAATAGCTGCAGAACCACAGTCTCCGTTACCTAATCTGCCACCTCTGTTAACTTAAGTGCAGGGTCAAGTCTGTGGGATAAGTGGAATTTTTCAGAATGAAAACATTGTCTACAAAAATGACCCCTCGATCTTTAACCAAGAGGTTTTGTTGATTTGTTTATTTTTTTAATGAAAACTAAAGTGGATGCCAGTAATTTGCAGGTATATGTGCAGCTTAAAACAGTAGGGAAAGTTATGATATCTTTGGAAGGGACAGGTATGATGTTCTCAAAGGAAGGCAGGAGTTCAGGTGTGATACCAAACCACAGAACTTCTCCAGGTCTGTGCATCACTATCCAAAAGCTGGGCTCATAGGCGGTGGGCAGAGCATTCTCCTAGCACTATTCCTGGGGAAAGAAGTGGAATACTTCCTCAAAATTGGCCATTACTTAGCTGTCACTGTAGACAGCTTAATTTATGGTGACTATTTTTTTATTAGTCTCTGCTATCGCAAAGTATTAACTTACATGCTGTTGTGTTCTAAATGCCTTTTGTATGTTGTTCCTGTGTAACACTGAAATATGCATGCTATACCACATCACAGGTTTATGAACACTTGAGCATGCTGTTCTAGCGATATTACTTTTGATGTGAGTACAAGTTTGATTTCTGGAGATAAGAGTAGTGATGTAATGAAGTTTTGGTTTTGATTAATAAACTTGAAGGATACAATATCAACTTGGCACAAATAAAATGGATTAAATGGCAAACTAAAGCATAAATTTCAAAAATCCTTGTTAATGAGTCTTTAAAGAGGACGATATTATAAAGAGGTTTTCAGGGTCTAGTTATCAAATAAAAAACTGTTAATTATTTTACCTATGACACAAAGATTGGTAAGTTCTACGAGAAGTAATACCTTTAATTAGATCAATGGCTGACCTGATGAAAGAGATCTTTCTTCTTACAAACTTTCTTGTAATTCTGTCAGACTGTAATGCCTATAGTACTGCTACTACAAAGGCTGAGGGAAGAGTAAACAATGAAGAGCAGACTGCTGAGTAGTCTGGCTTGTTAAGCAAACTGAGAGCAAGCAAAAAGTATGTGCTTCGCTACAAGCCAGCAGTTTATTTGAGAAAAAAAAAACCCAAACAATTGGATGCCACAACAAATGATCAGCATGGTATCATAGCCAAAAAAAGGAGTAGTAATTTAAACAAAGTACTAGGCAGAGTAAGAGAGGTTACATTACCTATAGAGATAGTGTGAATGCAGCTACTACTGGAAAACTGTGCCTTCTTTTAGCTTTAGAAAGGAAACTTGAAAAATTGGAGGAATTTCAGATATCAGACCAGAGGAGCAATTAAACAATTGGAAGGCATGTCTTCTAGGGAATGAGCAGATTTTAGTTTACCAAAGGAGAAAGTAGCATTGTTCAGTCACAGCTAATAAATATCTAAATCGGGGTAAGGAAATCTGGTAAAGGATCCATTGTCACAGCAAAAGTTATTATAATTAAAATCTGGGAATACCTGTTTTTTATGATTGGCATGCCTTGTGTGGCATGCTTTGTGCTGCCTCTTGGTTTAAGAGACTCGCCTGTGGGATGGCGATCTGTTCCATGGATTTCATGGCACTTAATGTTGGCAGCTTTGGTTGCATGTGGGGACTGTAGATGGGCCAGGAACTGAAATGAGTGCAGGCATCTCTTGTGAAGATCAACATCATAAAAAATGTGGACTACAGAGCACTTTTAATACAGGGTTTAGTGCTTGCTTTGGGCTGGACAAAGGTGGCACACAAGAATTTTGCTATTTTTTATTTGTTGTGTTCTGATGATTTCAGTTTAACTTGACATCCGTAGTGCAGCAGTGTTAGGCTTTACGGGTAGTAGTTGTCTTTCTGTTCCATCAGAAACTGCTGGAGCTGCATGCTGGCACCAGCAGGAGTTCCTTATTCTGGGACAGTTTTGCATTCACATTTTTTGTTTCCCGTTCTTCAGTAATTCCTTTAGAATGGAAAAGTTTCTCAAATGCAACTTTTGGGAGTTACTGTCAACTTCAATTAAGAACAAGGCTGCATGTCTCCTACAAAACCAGAACCAAAGTACCCATGTTTATTTGCAGTGGCTTTACTTTTATATTTATTTCTGGCACTTAAGAATGTTCCACTGAAGAGCTGTATGAGAAATACTTGCAGTAACAGTAATGGCAGCTGACAGCCAGGGGTGGGCAATGACACGGAGAGCTGAAAAGGGAGGGCAAGCTACAAGCTTCCTCATTCATCAGGATGTTTCTAGGAATCTTAGCAAGTATTTGAACTTCATCATTAACTATCATTGCATACTTATAGTGCTGAATACACTCTTCAAATTGGCATGGCTTTTAAAAACAAACAGGATGTTATCACGGCTTTCATTTTAACGTGGGATTGGATTAATTGGGCTAATTTATCCAGCCTTGTAAAGCTGCTGTTTGCTTTCAGCTGGAGGATGTGCTAATTTTTAGGTTCTCTTGAATTCTAAAATGATAAGTAGGGTTTCTCTTTCAGAAATAACCTTTATTGTTACCTTATGATATTTATTTATCACAAGGTGATTTTTTTTTTAGTGTGTTAAAGGTAAATTTGACATGTCTTTGGGGGAGAAGAAATAATAAATAATATTTTCAAGTTGACACTGTTTCTTCAAGTATTCTGGCTAGCAAAGTGTAGTCTTTCCATTTCTGTTTTCAGTGGCTTGTTTATTAGAACTGAAATGTTTTATTTGGTTTGTTTCAGTTATTTTCTACAAAAAAAAAAAAAAAGCCAAAACAAAAAAAAAAAAAAACAACCAAAAAAACCCCCCAAAAACCCAGAAAGAAAATATCTCTGAATAGTAGGAAAATAAACCTAAAGTTTTTATTAACGTTCTAAAGGAGTATGCTTCTGTCGGTGGCATCTTTGCATTACTTCTCCCTACCCCAGAACCCAGAACCATCTCCCTTTTTGGTAAGGGTTATGTGGGTTTCATCAGTCATGAATTTGAAAACACTGTGTTTAATTTTTTTGCAAATCAATTTTCCTATATTTTTAGGGGAGCACAGTGTGATTCTAGTTTAGATTTGTTTACACATGCAAGCCAAAAACAGGCTCAGCATTTGTTTTATTTATTTCTGGCTGGAAGAATCTGTAATTGATTAATCTGGAATGAGTCAGAAGACCTCTGTGTAGCTGCATGCCTTATCTAAGCACGAGTGAAGAGGTCTCTCGCGGTTGTGAAGCCAGCAAGCATCAGTAGATTCACAGCTCTGGTTTCAATCTCAACAATTTCATGGCATATTGTGCAATGTTAGGAGAAGGGAGGAATTGTTGAGTTTACAATTCTGTACTCTGAAATTCTTAAAACTAATCTTTCTTATTTGTTGCACAGGTGTTGGATGGGAGTGATAAGAAGATTAGGGGAGTTGATTTTAACCATATTTGGGTATCTGTAAAATTGGTACCCATTTTTGCCCAAGACGAGTGCTGCACTGAAGTATTATTTTACCTACAGTAAATGAGACACAGTGCTTGCAGTTGTTGACTATTTGCCAAGAAGTATTTCTGTTATCCTACTTGTTTTATTGTATGATAATAATGGGACAGTTTTTTTGTGTCTGACATTGCACCTTGAAACTTACTCATTTCGGATGCATCGTTTCTATATACACTGGAATATACAGTGTTCACCCAGTTTACACATATGCATGTTCTTACACACATGCATCCTGGATGCTGTGCTGCGAATGCTGACCAGGTTCTGAAGGGTGCCCAGTGCAGCCCATTCCATCTAACCGGTGCGCTGTCACTCACGTATTTGCTGTGAGAGCGAGGGCTCTTGTATAGAGGAAGCAGCTAGATCTGTTTGCTTTTCAGCGTATTGTGGAAATTCCTCCTGTATTCCTTCGCTGTAAATGAGTAGCAAGAGTGTGCTTGGTTGCAGTCAGCAGGAAATCTCTTTGCTCAGAAGCTTACAGAAGTTGCGTGAGTTGTGCGAACTCCTACCGTAATTCTGCTAATTCGAAATCAGGAATAATGTATCTTCTCTATTTAAGCAAACGGTCTGCAAATGCAAATTGATGTAGGCAGGTGCTCTGCGCAGCACAAAACCCAGCGAAGGTGGTTTCCTTCCACCAGGGGCCGCTGGACGTGCTTGGAGTTGAAAGGAGCTGTGCAGGGAGGGGGGCGGCCTGCGCCCACCCCTCCTCCCCCTATCCCTGACAGCAGGGCAGTGGCTCTGTCTGGGTAAGGAAGGATGGAGCTCAGCATCCTGGAGGTCACTCCAGTAGGTGGAGAAGTGGGACCTGGATGTGCTACAGAAGGTTCCAGAAAGCTCTAAAGCTCCTCTGAGGGTAAAATGCTCATCCTCAACAAGCTAAAAGTGGGCTGAGACCCAGCTGATCTGGAGAGAGCCATGTCTAACCCACTAGAGATGTGGGCCCGAGATTAAAAGAAAGTATTGGAAGAGGAGGAAGGGAAAGACAGGTACTCCATATTCCCATTATTTCTCTAATCGGTGGAGCAAGATTTATTTCTACTGTCCAATACTGAGTTTTTCAAGAGGATCATTTCACTTGTCTTGATACCAGTAGGTAGACGCCTCAGTTAAGCCTAAACATGCATGAGAGATTCCAAAGCCACTTCTATTTCCTGCAGGAATCCTTATGGTTAAAAGGAATGTGAAAAAAGAAATCTGAGAGCTAAAAAAAAGGTAGAAATCCTGTATATGTCTCTCCACCTACCAGTTTTTATCAGGAAAACAGGACATGTTCCATGACCTTGCATACTGTCAGAATGGCGATACTGTAGATACAGGCTAAATTGAAATTCTAATAAATCAGCATTTGGTTTCCTTTTCTTTTAATTTAGGTTATATTTTATCTTTTTCATATGAGACTGCACATGATGTGTGTGCAGACAACTAGAAGAATGTTTTCCTAAGTAAGAAATGATTGAGTGTTAGGTGGTGCCTGTTTGTTACTGCCTGTACCCTCTCCTGTTCTTTCAAAGAAATTAGTTTCATGAGAAACAGCTAGCATAAAATTATATCAATTACTGAGATTGCAGTTTATATGCACTGATTCTTGAGCAATTAATATTCTCATTACCAGCCTTGCATAACCTTTCACAGTGCCTCAGATGTGCTTCACTCTTCCTGAGATGCATGGTTCTTTAGGAAGAATGCAAACTTGGACAGAAGCTTGCCTGAGACTGGGTGAGTTTAGACCCTGGAATTGGTCCCCATTTGCTGGCACTTTACGGCTACACCTCCTGCATTCACTCAATTGCAGTTATAAGCACTAAGTACTACTACTATCACACGTTTCTGAAGTAGAGCACTAGAAAATGGGAATTTGCTCTATTTGTGAAAACTTCTCACTTTACATTTTGATCTCAACCTGTGGCTGTGACAGAAATTGAAATCTTCTTTGTGGCTATGAGTTAATTGTGTTAACCACAGCAGCATTCTTTCAGTTTATTCTCTAGGCTACTTACTGACACATTTCAAAATGTAAAAAACAATATCGTAAATTTAGGATGGAAGATTTGGAAGGGATTTTCCACCTCCTGTACTGTATGCCAGAGCATGACTGATAAAGCCTCAGTAGAAGTAGGTGTTCTTCAGATGAAACAGAATAAAAAGAACCTGACCGTGTGCTCAAGGGGATTAACATGAAAAAAATTGTGGTAGAAACAGAGGACCCCCTCAACCCCAATATTTCACCTAAGAAGACCAATTCCTTGTGGATCAAGAGAGGAGTTTCTTCCTAAGATTTTTGGGTTAAAGTGAAAGGGAGGAAAATTTTTGTCTGATGGCCAAAATCCTCTTCTAGATGATGGATTCTTCCTGGAGCTCCATTTCTTCATCTGGCTAACTGGAGGGCCTGAAGCAGCCTCTGAAATACCCTTTGGGAAACGTCAGTGCTTTAAGGCTGTTTTTCACATGTGGATCCCCAGGCTTCACATTCTGTATTGAGCTTGTGAAAGTTGCAGCACAGGATCTTACTAGGCATCCCATAGAAAACAGAACTGTCTCAGTCTGTTTGTTTGTTGAAATCCTTATTTTCTGAAGAAATCATTGAGAGGAAGAAGATGACATCGTTACTGACCTGCATTTTTGTTTACAAAGCAGTATGTGCAAATCGTCAAGTAGTTCCTTTTTCTTTCTTTTTAACTCATGGGTGTATCTCTGGGAGGAAACACATGTTTCTCCTCATGGTCGAGTCCTGGAAGTTGCAGTTTAAATGTGATGAAGTGTTTTATTCCCCCAGATAAAAACAAATAAATAAAAAATCAGATTTAAATGCATTTGTTGATGAGGAAAGTCAGGAATTCTCCTAATTAAGACATTTCTTAGAAAGGTAAAATTTTTATCTGGGAGCATAAAACACTTCATCAGTTTTAAAGCCACATCTGCAAGGACTGGATCAAGAGCAGAAACAGGTACTTTTCTTCATTCGGGTTTGTCTGTGAGTTTAAGACTTTTAACAACAGTTTTAAAAATATTTAAACCCAGTTAGAAACACTTGCAATATAATGGGGATAAGTGTGCCCTCCCTCCCTCTGTTTTTAATCTAGTTCTCTTGATGGAATAAACTACAAGGTTGAATTGGTAACTGGATTATTGCCTCATAAAACAGCACGAGGTTACAATTATCCTTTAATTTTATATCTTTATTAGGGAGTAATGTTGGTCTTATTTAAATCACTGACTTCTCTAATGGTTTTTCTCCTCTTTTGCAAATTTATAAAACTAAACCCTAAAGGATTTGGTCTAAGTGCAGTTGGCATAACTGCCATTATAAAAATCATTGTGTTAGCAGTTGGTTATAATCAGCAGCTTTCGCTGGGCTCAAAATGTAGCAGGATTTAGCTGTTGATAGGTAGAATACTGATAAAATATTAATTCTGAATTTTATTTTAAAAAGTTGAATTTCCAGTAAGAGTATTCGAATTTTGAGGTAGTGTGAAGATGAACAACCGTGCCTTAGAAACTGTTATAATTTAGCATGTTCATGCAAATGATATATTTAACACACTGGGTACTTCTGCAGAGATTAAAACAACCTTGTATTTGTCCTAAAATTCAGTAAAGTAGGTTTAAAAATTTGTGAAGGTCAGTCTTTTTCAGAAGGGGACTAATACAAATGGCATATCTAATAATGCATTCCAGACATACACCTGAATTTTGGACAGCACACATACTATGCATGAATCATATGCAGTTCTTTGTAAAACTCCTGTTGGACCTACATGGTCAGGATGTATTTCAAATACTGATACACTTTATTTTTTTAATGAAAAAGGTGACATCCATCTGTTGATTTCAGTATGCTTTGGTTAAGATCCTGATAAATACGGAAAGAAATGTGAATATGGTGCTGTCTCTTGTGGCTCCGTAGTTGAGTAGTAGTTGAGTTTTACACAGAAAGTGAGGGATCTGTCACTTTCTGTCACTGACAGTCAGAATTAGGGCATTTAATGTTTGAATACAAACCAGATACTGACTTTCAGTCAGTAAACTTAGAAACTAGTCAAACAGTTCATTCCGAATTTTGTATTTTACTACCAAGTGCTTGACTGTTTATTTCTGCAGGCAGTCTTACTAATGTAATAACAGGCACATACTTCAAACTCTTAATTAAATTAAAGCAGATTTTGTGTTTGAGTTATTCATGGAATATTTTAGGTTTGGTTGTGAAAATTTGCCTTTATGTTTGGAATTGCCTCCTTTGGCGGGGGCTGCCTCAGGAAATGCCACGTAGAGCTGCGTTTTGTCAGAATACCCATTGTCCTTGGTAGGCTCCTCTCTGAAATTTAACTATAGTGAGTGTTTAAGAAAAGCCTTTCAATTTCCCTTTTCTCTCCATTGGATGAAGACTGCAGGAGATTTTTACAAATACAAGGATGTGAAATATACACGTTGACTGAAAAACCGTGGGAGGTGGTTACTGTTTTGGTAAATGCATCATGGGTGAAGATGTCAATGTCTTGGAACTGAGAGGACACTAAAGCTATTTTGAGAAACAGGAATTATTTTCAGCTTTCTGGTAAGGTGAAATATGTGCAATGTGATTTGCTTGTAACTGGTATTTTCCTTATGTAACATCATGGCAAAAAAATAATAGAATGTGAGTGAAAATACTTTTGCAACTTAGAGAAGTGGGAAGGAAAATAGGAGGGTGTAATCTGGTGACAGGAAAAATCCAGGTGAGACTGGAAAGAAAGACTGGGGCTGCGAACATGCATGTGTGTATGTTATAGGAAATACATGATGCAAAACACAGGGGAAATAGGGGATTTACATTTTTTTGAGCAAACAGAGGTATGGCAAGTAAATGGCACTTCAAACTAAGGGGATGGACACAGGGCAACATAGGGTCCAGTAGTTTGTAGCTGTGGTTCTTTTTAAATGTTCTGTGAGTGCCAACAGAATTGTACATTGTTTACCCTCAGATAAGTAATGGTAACATTTATGCAGTGTTTGCTGGTTGGAACTTAAAACAAAGATCTGTAATATGTCCATGTTGTTGGGTATAATCTCAGGTTTCTTTGGCTTCTTGTTGATAAACAGTTCTGTGGCAATATTGATAAACAGCTCCTGGTTGTTTGGCTTCCTTAATTTATGTGTTTACATGCTGTTATATATTTTGTTTTCTTTTAAATGTAACAATAGCTTTGATTAATAATATTATGATTATTACATATGTGAAATGTCCCTGGCACATGCATTGTTCTAAATTATGCAAATATGCATAAATCCAGAGTAGATCTTTTCTGAGAATGGTGATTGTAATATAATTGTGTGGCTTTATATATAGTTAAGGTTACCGTAATCATTTGTACACAGAGCTCTTAGAATTTTTCCATTGAAGATCTCAATATTTGATGAGAGTGATTCATCCTATGAGAGGAGGCATAGACATAGCAGGTAATTAGGGTAATGTCTGCCGTTCAGCACTTTGTAGGGAGCTGCTTGTTATAAACCACTTTGTGTATTTTATTTAATCCTAAAGGAATTTAATGGACTTTAGAGAGGGGACTTCATGCTGATAATTGCATAATAACCTTTTTCTGCTAGACACTTAATGACTAAGAGGTTATCATTAAATGTGTATTAAGCAGTTTTGTTCGGCCTTTCATAATTGTCTTTCTAATATGTTCTCCCAAGGGTTATCTTTGGTGTCTACTTAAACAACTGCCTGCATTAAACATTTTAGCTTTTTTATTGTTTTATTTTCGTAACTATTTTTCCTTGCAGGAGTCGAAGAATTATTACTAGAGCCTGTTCCTGCTTGTACTGGTATATTTTAGATAACTTCCCAAAATAATAGTGGAGGTGCTGAAACATTTTATATGAAATTAGGCTTCACAGAAGCCAATGGGACCTTTGCTGTAGATTATAGTAAAACCAGTGCTTCAGTTATCATGTGTGTTTGTTGCAGATTTGCCTTAGAAGTGGCCCACAGACTGACATGTTAATTTTTTCTTTTTAATTTAGACTACTGAGCTGTAAATTGAAGGGAAGATAATTTCTGCTTGTGGGGGAAAAAAAAGGTGAATAACCTCCATGGAAGACTCTCAGGATCTAAGTGAACAGTCAGTAAGTACAGATGTTGCTGAACTGAATGGAATAAACTGAATTCTTTTCAAGTTGTGTTCAAAGGGATTTTACTTCAGATTTGAGAATTATAGTGAGATCTGGGGAAATTTTCTGAGCTTCTAGATTCAAACATTTTCTTAGCTCATACACAAAATGAGTGGGTTTAATCTTTTTTACCTGTTGGAAGGTAAAAGATCATAGTCCTATAGGATTTTGCAGACATAGAATTGTTGGAGGATTGATGCATATGATTAAGGTACACTGGAAGAATAAACCATCGAAAACTTGCACAGTAGTATACCTTGTTCAAATAATTGTATCAAAATGTATACCCCTAATGGTCTGTCAGTTTTGCCAAAGTAAGAGTTACCAAAACACAAACAAGAAGTTTCAAATGGTCAGGCTGTGGCTGATGATATACATGAATTGTTTCAGGACTCTCCTGGATTTCAAGGGGATTGTGAGAGTTGGCAGTGTATCTGCCTGTCCCATGTCAGAGGGTCATTCCTCTTGTCATTGATGAAATAACTGCGAAAAATGGGGTGTATATTTCATCTCCTTTTTCCTTTCTAATTTTTACTTTTTTTTAAGGGTGCAGTCTCCAGACTTCCTTACCACCAGGCTGCAGTTCTGAGGAGGCAGCATGCTCTGATCAAATTTATAGTTGGCTGGACTTGCCATCCTAAGTATTAGCTTTGGTTTTAACATCTTAATTTCTAGTGGTCACAGTACTGGTAGATTTTGCAAGTACCATAATCCCCAGGAGTCTCAGCTTGGGCTCAGTGTACTAAAGATCAACAAAGGGATTTCATATTTCTATTTCTGACATGCTGAAAAAGGTTATCCATGTATTAAACTAGTTTTAATATCTTTTTTTAATAGCAGAGACTTTTATAGGTAACACAAGTGCAAGGAACTGAGAAGAGTTGTGTGTATTTTTAAAATGTCAGTAATCTTCTTTAGTAAGGAGTACTTTGCTCCTGACTGGATAGCTTCTATCTGAGACTTTATCTTGGACTAGAGTTTTATTGCTCATTTAAAATGGCACAGAATTAGAAAGTCTTAACAGTGTAAAATCTACATGGCTTCATAATTTAATAAAGTTTTATAAAGGCCATAAAAGATTAAGCAGGAGTTCTTCTCTCATAGTCTGTGAAATAATTACTCTGGGCAGCGTACATGGTAGGTTATTAATAGGAAGTAGACGAGCCAGTTTAGCCTAGTGCAAAAATGTGTTTTCATAGTAGTTAAGATGGTTTTGCACCACTGGATGCCTGATAAATGCATACCTTAGTAGCCGTTTTACTACTTTATCGTAGTCTAATTTCTGTAGTATTTTTCATAGTTACTACATAGCTTTATACTAATATGTGAAACAGTCCGAAGTGATATCTGTGCCATGTTGCATATTGAGATAGGATTTGCTGTCCTTACAGTATTGTTAGTGTCACAGAAAACTGTGATTCAAGACAAGAGTTTATTCGTACTCTTTGCTGAATAGTGGCAGAACTTCAATGTAATGGGTGGGAAGAGTTTTGTTTCGTCACTCCTTTCGTACAGGTGGGCACCCAGACTGAGGTCTCACTAAGGTGTTGAGCGCTGTCCTGGGAAAAAGGAACTGTGGTGTGAGGCCCATCTGCCTAAAGCAGATACCGTATATTTATTTCTTCACTTCAGAAGCAAATTTTCAGAAAAAATTAAAAAAAAAATTTCAAAAGAAAATAGTGTTTCTTGTTTAGTTCTTTAAAAGCTGCAGGGCAGGACTGTAGGCTAGAGATCCCAAGTGGAAGGTGGCATTCTCTAGCCAAAGCTTTGGTGGTTTAAGCTCTAGAAAAATATCAGGTTTATATCCTACAGCCCTTCCGCTTGTACTGCCCTAGTGTTCTGTACTGGGTAATGTGTTTTGTACTGGTTAGCTGTAGGCAGTTTCTGCTCATCATGCAGGACTTCTGGGTCTTGACATGTTCAAAGAGCCTAGATACTTCATTCCGGCTTCAAGATTCTTGGCTGGGAGCTGGGTGCATAAGATTTAGATCATGGAAATTCAAGGAGCCTAAGGATCTAGCTGCTGCTGTGAGTGTATTAGATTGTGTGAATAAGCATGAATGCGAGACCTGTGCTCAAACTTGTGCTGGCACCTTGCCCCGAATATTCTAGTCCTTGGTTACTTGAAAGACCGCCTGTCTGCAACTGAGATGGGTTAGAAGGTGCTTGCTGTTGTATGGTATGTTTGATGGACAGTTGAGATTTTTTAGTAGAGAGATTCCTTCACTGAATTAATTTCCCTGGGTCTGTTAAGAGGCTTTAATCCGTGGTAGAGGAGTCCAGGCACAGATACTTGGGACAGTGAACAGGGTTAATTTTGAAGTTTCATTTTAAAGAAAAGAAATGAGGCTAATTTCTGCAAGTAGGTCTTCCTCTTGAAGTCTGATGGTCTGTAGTGTAGTGTTTATTCTGGCAGTCTTCTCCATAAACCTGAGATGACTATTATTGTTCTAACTCAAGTTTTTGTTGTTTACCCTGTCTCCTCTTAAAATACACTCAGAAGAAATTATTGGTTCTATGATTTCTCTTTTTAAACTATATCACAGTCAGGTGAAACTTACATGATCACAGCTATGAACAATTCCACAGCATCCCTGTTGCCATATAAGAAATAAAGTCTTCCACTTTTATCTCAGAGCAGTGAATGCATGACTCACATGCTGCTTCAGAAATCTAAGTGCACCCTGTTTAGAGGCTGTTCTCCAAGCCTGTAAAGAATTACATTTGACTGAAATGAGCAGCTGCTGTGTTTTCTGAGCTGCAGGATTGGTTAGATGTAGTGTATTCACCATTTACTGCATTATGTCAGTAATTAATTTATTTTTCCAATTCTTTTCTTCTAGCAAATGCCTTGCCTGGCTACATTTTTAAACACTTACGCACTGACTGACCAGAAGGTAGTGTCCTTGCCTGTTTGTTGTACTGTACAGCCTCCATACTGAGAAATCTGTTGTGCTCCCTTTCCTTTGCTTCTCACTCCCAGTCCCATGTGGCAGAGGTGGGGAATAATCTAGATCATACAGTGATAAAAAGAGTCAGAATTAGAGTAGAGTTTTACTTTGGTTTTCCTGTCTTTATACACAACCGCATAGGTAAATAGCTGTATTTTGAAGATCAGCAGGAAAATGATGCAAGTTACTACCAGACACAGAGGAATGCTGGGATCCATCAGGTGCAGCTGAGATCCAGTGGGTTCTTGCAGCCAGCATGGAACAGGCTGGTCTGGGATATATCATGGTGCTGTATTTCTCGGGGGGATGTGTGTGTCCTGAAGAGCTCACAACTCTCTTTTTATGTCCAATTCAGATGCAGAATATGCTTGTACGTCCATGCATAGGAAGGAAATTTTTTGTTCATTGATAAAAAGGTTCAATTGATAGTATTTTGAAAGAAAAACAAGAAAACAGTAAGACACGTATTTCACAGACAGAAGAAAATAACCAAATGGTCCTTTTTTTATGTTCTAGTGTGATGTCTGTCACCATGTGCAGGCTGCTAGTTGTCAAGTAAAAGAATACTTAAAGACACGTAAATTGGTTTTACATGGACAAATGTGGCTAGGTAAAAATGTAGTTTTAGTAACTGTAGTTTTCATAGACTTTATATACACTAAATTAGGAAAAAAAAGATAAAATATATTAGATTTTATGTTACTATTATTGCTACCCTTCAAAATAAATACGCTGATTTATACTAAATTCCAACTGGAAACACTTTTTCCAGAAGATGCATGTTAAAGATTTTTCTGTTGAATTTTGAAATGGGGGAGATTTTGTATTTATGAAGAATCTAGCAATCAGAAGACAAAAGTTTTTTAAGACTGGTCTTGGAGATGATAAATAAAATGATAAATGTTTAGCACCTTAATTGTCTTCTGTTGTGCCTTGATATAATAAACACATACAGGATTTTGAGAACTGCAGTTTTACACCCTTTATTTTCTTGTAGTCATTCTTTGCTGTTCAATCTGTATTAGTAGAAGCAGAATAACTTGGCCACTAACTTGCTAGTTTAGGGTTTCAAACGGCTTTATTAGAAACTGGTGTAATTTCATCCCCTGGCCCTTTTATGGCAGCAGGCATATTTAGAGTACTTCATTTTAACTTAGAATTAAACAATAGATTGCAGTGCTGTGGGACAGGACACTAGCAGATGTGAAGCTAAACCTGAATGGACAGGTTTTCATTTTTGTGACATTTGGACAATCATCCCTATTGTGCCCTAGGTAAATTATTTGTTTTTCATCACATTATACAGGCTATGATATCTATTACTTGCATTTATGCCCTACTTGCAGCTGGTCAATCCCTGGCAACCTTTTTGGACAGTGTTGTTTCCCCATTTTTGTTTTGTTTTAATGTGTGAAAGTGTCAGATGTGATCCCTTGCAGGTCAGTTTTCAGCTGTAGCTACTTCTCTGTCGCACAGGCCCTACGCCTGCAGCATTTAGTATTCTCCTCTCCGGGGTGGGCAGCCTGTTTGCACGCTGGAAACTTTGGCTGAAGCTCATTTCAATTAAATGAAAAGTAGTTTAAACTCTTTTACTGAGTTTTCAATGCCAGTCATTCTTGAAAAGACTGTTCTGTATCACAACATAGCATGTTGTGGTTCCTACATGTGTTATACCAGACTTGGTATAGGTAGGACTTGGAATATTACAGGCAATTCATCTTGTCAAATAGGTGATACTGGTTAAAAGACACCTCTAGAGGGACCCCATATTGGAATTTTAGGGATAAAACTAGTTGGGAAAACTGTTACTTCCGTAAGCTACGTGAACTTCCCTCAAAGTAGATACTGTCTTCTACACACAGGGCTCTAGGATTCCTGGAGCACGGAATTCTTTATTAATAATGATGTTATAGCTCTGGTGCTATAAGGATGTCAGAGGCAACTTCTATTTTATTATAACAGATAATACCACTGGAAAAAACCTGCAGGTACAAAACCTTCTTTTAAGGCCTTAAAACTGGGCCAACACATAGACCTTCTTTGAAGTTTCAACAAGAGCTTATTCACCTAAGAAAATGTTTGTATATATGCATGTATACATAATATTTGGAACAAATGAGCCAGTCTAATTAGAAGTATTGCCTCTCCCTATAAATGGTGCATCATCAGAATCTGACAGGCACATTTCAAGCTCTGCAGATGGATTTTTGCTTGTAAGATATGGCACTTGCTAAAGCATTTACAATGCCAAATTTATAAATGCTGTACATTTAATTGATTTTAATACTGCATTTTAACTTGGAATTACTCATGAGGTTTCCAAGGATGTCCATGTTGGTCCGATCTATGAATGGAAAAATCAATATATAATAATTTCCTTAGCACAGTGATTGCATATCAGCTTAGGCTTCTGATTTTGAGAGTGTGCAGGTGATTTTAACATGTCCAGAAATATTTTGTTCTTCAGTAAAAAGAGGTCATATTTTCATAATACACAGAAAATACTTGATAATATGACAGTGAATCAATCTTCTCTAGCCCTTTCATTTTGTAAGGCTAAAAGCCTAACGCTTTCATGTCTATTAAACTAATTATTATATGTCTGTTAAACTCATGTCTACATTTTCATGCAAAAATTATGAATTACCTTGAACATATATTTGGTTTATTCTCATTAGATTATTGTAAAAAGTCCAGATGCAGTAGGTGCTAAAGAACGTGTGGGACTTAAGGTATGTGATTAAGACCACTACAGTCAGTGGTATTTCTCATGTGCTTTAACACGTGCTTAAATACTTTTATGGAAAAAGCTTGGAAATACAGTACAAAATAAAAGCAATCATTTCAGAAATATTTTATTAGCAAATACTTCTGAATGATTTGTGGCTATGGCTAGTATTTTTTAAGCATCATATAACAGTCATGGTTTCTTTCTTCTCCCTGTAGTAACTTTTCTCTGAGCTCTACCCCATTATGTGAGTGGTTGACATGCAAGTCAACTTGTATTAGAAAAGATAAGACTGACAGGGTGAAGTGTGAAATTTTTAAAGAATAAAATGGTGAAGAATTTAATTTGATATTTTATAAAGTATGTCTTAAACACATTGAGCACATGCTGAGCCATTAAACCACAGTCACATCCTTGTCCTCTTTTATGTTATGTTAAATTTCTAGGAACTTAAAGGAGGAAATGTTAGAAGTGTTGAAATGTTATGGCTACAGTGAATGGGAATATTTTTGCCATAATATAACTGAAGACCAGAGCTGACTGAACAAGCCTGTTCTTAAATGTGGCAACAGACCTAATTTGCCATCTCTCTCTCTTTGTCTGTATATGTTAGCTGCATCCTGACATTAGTTTCATGATATTTAAGGCAAAATAAAACCAGAATGTTGTTGAACAGAGCTACTAATAAGCTGAGTGTTTGTCATTTGTCAGCTAACTACAGTGCTGAGAAATACTGTGAAAAGATGTATAGTCCTTCCTGTAGAGTTTAAGAAGCTGTACTTGAAACTGAAGAGTTTTTACAGAAAATTTACTTATCCTGGAAAACCTAGGCCACCTATTGTTAAAATTTTTGTGTTTCAGTGGAGTCAAGAGGTTTTCCCATTTTCCAGGTGCATGGCCTAAAGGAAAAAAGAAAAAAAAAAGAGGATAAAAAGGGGGAAAAGGGGTCAGTGGAAGTCTAATGGTTTGTACAGATGCTTTTGAATAAGCCTGAGTCTCAAACACAGTAGGACTTGCTGGCTGACACAAGTGTGTTCATTAGCTGACACCAGTAGATGATAAACCTGTATCTGGGTGATAGGCAGAGAAGACATTTCTTTCTGTGTTTAAGACTGATATAAACTCTAATCTGAAAAGTTTAATGTGCTTTCCTGTAGTGAAAGAAAAAGGGGTATACAGAAATCTGAACAATCTTGTGGTCAGATATTCTTTGTAACATGAATTGCCACTGGTATGCACTGGAAAAAGCAAATCTTTGCAGTAAATAACTACATTACAATAGTATTTTTTAAACTGCTTAACAGGAATAAAAATAGCACTGTAACAAGGCCCAACATATTATGGTATTATATGTGTATTACCAATGTAATACTATATAATCTTTTATAGTGCAAATCTTTGGTTAGTCCTGGTTCTGTAAAACCATGTTTGGCATTAAATTAAATAAATTTGGTTCTGGGCCATTTGAAATTTTTGATTCTGTGATTCAGTCAAAACATACATGGGAAGGAGCTAAGGCAAATCACACTTATTTCTGAAATGAAAAGAAATGGTTTTCTTATTTCAATGGCAATGCTGTTAAAAAGTTAGCACAGGTTTCCTTCTTTAAAAAAGTCAAACTATGATTGTAGTTCAGAAATAAGCAATGAGTAATGTGTGCTTAAAACGTTTCTAGGAATTCTGTTTACTGACTCTGAGTAAATTTGATTTGTGCATTTATCAGCCCAAATAGGATTAAGTGTGAGAAGGAACTTGTTCACTAAACGGTGATCCTCCTAGTGTCTTTTGAGAAGTTAGAAAAACTTCTGCTTGCTCTTTTTTCCCCACCCACTGAAAGATTCTTACTCTCTTGTTAAAATTCTTCCTGTAGCTTGTTCTTGAGTGCAGTATGTGGCTTCCCAGCAGTTCAGCAGTTTACTTGACTGTAATACACTGTCATTTCCTTTCCTTCTTTTCAGCTTCTTTTCTTTCAAATATGAAGTAAATTTTATAGTATGGCGATTTTTGAAACAATGAAATGAAGATAATTCTGCAATTAAATCTGTGGAGTATTTCTGTCCTTTCAGTGGGTTTTACCATCAGAGGGAGCAACATGTTCTGTACTTAACAGAGTCAGTTAACTTGTTCCCCTGTGTTTTGTATCAATTACTATTATTGATTGCATTTATTTAAACAGTGTGGCAGGTATTGACCTTGATGAACCCCAAACCATTATGACTACCTGAACTTCATTTGCTTACCTCCTGGGCACCATGGGCTGTTCCAGGTTGCTTTTTTCTGGAACCACATTCACTCAGCCTTTATTGTGTTGGGCACACGTCTCTTCTCAGGGAAGCACAGCAGATAGCAAGAGCAAATGCTGTGCATTGTCAGGCAGATCCTATATGGTTTTATATGTTCAGGAGCTTGAATCCAACCACAGCTTCCCTTTATTCATTTTTTTCTTGTACATTGAGCTACTGGTTATCATCTTCCATTATGTATCTATATATTGGCTACTTTTCAAGTGATTAAGTACTCAAACCAAGCTCAAATGCCAGTCACTAGCACATTCACATGTTCTGTTTATGTTAAATAATCTTAAAAGCTGTATTTGTTTCTTTCTCTGTACATTCTCTTCCATGTAGTTGTTCCATTGTAATGGTTCTTGCAGTGGTGCTACAGCTTTGATGAACTATGGCAATCCAGACATCCTGCTCTTTATCCTGTTATCTAACTCCTTGTCTATCATGTTCTCAAATTCATTGCCCAAGTTAAACAGCTTTGATAATGAGTTTTCATGGGTTTTTAGTACTTCATTATAAAAGTAAGGATTAACCTGTAGCACCTGTAATGTGGCACCCGGATCTAGAAGATTCCTAAAAATTAAACTAATTTTATCCTTTTTTCCCCTAACTTTGAAGGTATAAGGGGTCTCATATAATCAGTTTATTATTTCAAATGGAATTTATTTACATGTTTATTAATAAATGTAGCAATGAGAATTTAAACCATACTCTTCACAGCATCACAAGTGAAAATTACAGGCTTCCGAGGAGTTTATGCCATTCTGTGTTTCATGAATGACTTGCTTTTAAGTCAAGGAATCCAGTGTTTAATTAGCTGAAGGAAATTTTTACATTTTTCTTGCAAGGTGCTAAATTTCATCTGGAGATAACTGCAAAATTAAATTTGTAGAGAAAACAGTCTTTGTAGGACCGAGGGCAGTTACGTAGTGCATCATTGATTGATTGTTCATAAACTCTTCAGTTCTTTCTTGTTAGTACTAGAGTTCAATAGTGCTTAATTTTGATAAAAGCAAACACAACAACATTGACATGAGTTTTCCAGTTAGAAATAGTATCTAATTGTAATTTAAACAGGGTAGAATTAACTAACATTTTGAGAACTTTATCCTGAACTATTTACTGAAAATCTCTAAGTTCATGTAATTTAAACCGCGTTTTAGAATATGCCTATTGTAGCAGATATGTTACAGTAATAATGGTATACATCAGCCGCTTTTCTGATGCTGTTGGATGTCTTCTGTTTTGGACATTAACGTTATAAAGAGTTCTATTACAATCCTGGTATTGAGCTGTGATAAGTAAGACTAAATAATTGCTAACAGGACATCATACTAAATATAATCAGGTTTGAAGAAGTGACTTATTTGTCTGCAGTTGAGAGGTTTGGAAAGCCTACAGACATGCTCTATATTTTTATTAAAATGCCTGTATATTGATAAAAGAAGATACAGAATTATTTGGAATATTGGAGTTTAACACACTCTGTAGCTATACAGTTACAGTTAACATATTGATATTTCTTTTTTATGTCTACAAAAATTGAATACGTATATAGAGCTTCATCCCAGTATAATTATTTCTGTGTCATGCAGCTATAAAATTCACCAGTTGTTGAAACCCTGTCAATAGGATGTCAAGCAGAGCTACTGTTCAAAGAGCTTATGTGAGCAGTTAAAAAAGACAGGAGAAAAAGAGGTATGTTTAGGTCGTACTAATTGCTACTTTTTTCTTCTGTGGTGTATGGGAAATTGTATATTTTGTCAAACAAGGAAATCTTGGTGTGGCCTACATGCTAAAATGCATAATGATAAAAAGCAGACTATAATGGTCAGTGAGCTTGTATCACATATTCCTTCATGGAAGAATGAATTTCTCATGTTTTTGAAGAGCCCACTGTGCATCAAAAAGACCACTGTAAAATTTTACATCTAAATACACTTGAATTTATAATTAATCTTGCAGTAATACTCAGTGCTGCAGGTATGACCTGACTGTGCATCTGCAACTCATGCTGTGAAATTCATCTAGTCTACCTGTGGGAGTGTGGAGCTAGCAAATAACTGTAATTATTCCAGGGGCAGTGCTTTATTCTTTGCTCTCTGGGTTCACCTAACATGACATGCATTGAAGAAGGAGGATGACAGCTGGTTGTAAAAGGGCTGGAATGTGGTTTCTTTAAAATCATCAGTTACAGGAATACATCTGGGATGTCCTAAGAGCGGAAGTTGATCTACTAGCTGTCCTCGTCTGGCTTCCAGCAGTCTCCAGGGACACTCTTGAGGCCTTTAGTGAATATGGGATGTAGTGTCTAACCAGGAACAATGTAGTATTTTGAAACTTCTGAAATTTTCAGCTGAGTGCTTCACAGTGCTCTGAAATTATACTTGCTGCTAGCATTGTTTCAGAAAAAGATGAGAAAAAATGTCAAAATTCACAATCCAGTCTAATCAAGGATGTATTTTTTAAAAATTATCCATAATGATTACACCATAAAACTCAGGAAAAAGGGCAAAAAAAGAAGTGGCACAGCTGACAATCCCCACTGGAAACCCACCCTTTATTATGCTATGGAAAGGAACGTTTCCCTTTTTGGAGTTTGAAAGTTTATTGCCATTATTTGTAGCCAATATCTTTCCAGCAGACTTTCTTTGTCTTCTACCAGTTCAGCCGTTCCCTGTGTAGTGAGAGGAAGAAAATACGGTAAAGTTTATTTTTCTTCATGAGTAGTAGTTTAAGATATTGTTCAAATGAAGAGAATCAATTTGTGAGTTTTGACTGTGTGTGGTTTGCAGTTTCCTTTCTGTTTCTGTGCAGCACTAGTTACCTGTCCCCTTGGACTGGAAGGATTTAACTGGAGCCATCACTGCTTACACATGGTAATTTTAGAATTATTTCTAGGCTAGGCTGTCCTGTAACTCTTAGCTAAAATGGAAAGCATCAACAAGGTTGTTTATTTTATTGAAATACTATGACTGCATTCAATTACTGTAACTTTTTCTCACCTTCTTTTTAGCAGCAAGGCTCTAGTAGTGTCATCATTTAAGTCCAGTCAGTAACTCAGAACCACGTAGTTGCTCGCTCACTCCTCCCCTTCCTCCCCCCGGCTCCCGGAGGGATGGGGAGGAGAATCGAAAGAATGTAACTCCCACGGGTTGAGATAAGAACAGTCCAGTAGCTAAGGTATAACACAAACCACTACTGCTACCACCAATAATAATAATAATGATAAGGGAAATAACAAGAGAAGCGAATACAACCGCTCACCACCCGCCGACCGATACCCAGCCTGACCCGAGCAGTGATCTCCCTTTCCGGGTAACTGCCCCTAATTTATATAGTGGGCATGACGTGCTGTGGTATGGAATACTTCTTTGGTTAGTCTGAGTCAGGTGTCCTGTCTCTGCTTCCTCCTGGCTTCCCCTCCTCCCTGGCAGAGCATGAGACTCAGAAAGTCCTTG
>JANHGB010052455.1:26943-45237 GCA_026283785.1 Coracopsis vasa | reverse complement strand
CTACTAGATATGGGTGGGACGTTGTTGTACCCCTTTTTTTGCAGAGGAAGGTGAATGCCAACATGCTACAGCTGTGGATATTCAGATGTCTTTTGTTTCCCATTATTTTTTATTAATTAGCATGTTTGAACATGGGGAGAGTCTATGGAGTCTCCACGGTTGGAGATACTCAAAATCCAGCTGGTCATGCAGCTGAGTACCCTTCTCCACCTGACTCTGGTGGGACTAGAGAGCCTGCAGAGGTGTGCTCCCACATCAGTAGCTCTTGGATATGAGAAAAAACCCCATATTTTTGTTGCAGAGCTCTTGCTGACTTTGTGTGGAGTTGCTCAGTGCAACTGCTAGTGAGAGAGGAAGGAGAGGAGGGAACCTGAAAGGGAACCTGCTGTGCTCGTGGGGTGCCACAGACTGAATACTTGAGGAGGTTCTAGCAGTTGAAGGTGCTGTGACATGAGTGCTTCTCCTCCCCTCAGATGAACCCTGACCAGCTGCTTTCCTGCCAACTGATCCGACTTGCTGTTCTCCCAGTTGTTTAATTCCCTTCCAGCTTATCTCCACCGTCCTTGGCACCCATTTGCCAGTTTTTTGTTTTCTCCATTCTTTCATCACCATTTCCCTCTATGCCATTTCTCTCTCAGGCTTTTCTGCATAAAAGGAAGATCTTGCAAGCAAAAGCTGAAACCTGAGAACTACGTACCAATCCACTTTGAAGTGATGGTCAGCATGAGTTGTGTTGGCTGGTAAAATGAGGGGCTGTGTCTGGAAATTGTTTGTCTAGTTCTAATTTGCAGAAGAAACTAAAAACTGCATATGGTATATATATAGTGCCTGTTGTTATAGCTGAGCTCCTGCTAGATCTCTCTCCCCAGATGTTGTTTCCATGTGCTCCACACTGATTTCTCTCCCAGTTAGCTGTCTCTATCACTCCTCCTTGTAACTCCTGTAGTTTTGCCCACTGTGCCATCCACATTAGAAATGGGGCATTTGGTGAGAAAATGAGGTTTCCAGACTCAGTTCTGGCTCCGCAGACAAAATATAGGTTCTCAAAGTTCAAAACCATGGTGACAAGGCAAGTAAACCTGCTTGCTCATGGGCTTAAATACACATGAAGTGGTAAGAGGATCAATAGCAAGTTCAGGTACTCAAATGGACAATGCCTTTTCTGTCAATGAATTTTGGCCAAATTTTTCACAAAGGCCAAAAAGGTGCTTTGATGAAAGATCACACTGCTTTCTCTAACTGGAAATTTGTCCACATTCAGTTGGAAACTTCTTGAACTCTTGTGGATAAACATAGTTGGAATTTTAAGCAGAAGTGGGGGAGGAGGCCTTCTGGTGGTTTTTTATTCCCCTACTCTTGTTCTTGGAAATGTCTCAGCTGATTGGCTTAAAGCCTGAGGAAGACTTCAGCCTGGCTTCTAAACTGGAAACCTTGTCACAAGTGCCTGAAGTGTGTGTTATAAAGAGTGAAACTGGTCCCTCAATTTCAGAGCTTCCCTTTGCATTTTCTTGATGAAAAAGAATAATGCCATTTGTATATCTCTACTTCCTGCCAGAGGTTGGCACTGCCCATACGCTTTGCTGTCACCTCTGACTGCCCCTACCACCTATGGCGGTGGAGCTTTCTTTCCATGTAATTTGGTCCTTTTCTTCAACTGCATTTTTTTTTCCTAAAATAAAGCATATATATATATATATAAATATCAATGATGGAAGGATCTAATTTTAGCAGGACAGTGTTTCTGTTATTTACATCACAGCAAATCTGCATTAGCCCTTAACTATGCAGCTTTACTCCAGATTGATTGTACAAGACAGTAGTTAAGAGCTGATTTTAGCTGCTATTCAAAGTGGCTAAAAGGCTGAATTGGTTGAATATTTTTTTCTGTATTATAAAACAGTAGTTCAAGAAGTGAGGTTATTTATACAAGTGGAAAATCAGGAGACCATTTAGAATTACGTACGACTTAACTTTGCAAAAAACCCACACCCAACAACCTAGTCCTTAGTACATTGATTTATACTCCTTTTTAGCTGTTGGGGCTATCCGTTGTCAAACAAGTGTGGGAAAGAGATTATGATCTTTCCTGGTAAGAAGCTGTGTGACACATGTTAAGGAGCAGCTTGCTTCTCCAAGGAACTTGCTGGCAGGCTTGGGATGTTTCTTGGCTTCTTCACCTGACCTCCTTGGCCCAGAAACCCAGCAGAAGGGAGGGGATTAATGTGCTTGACAGGGTTGCTTGCAGGTGTTAACCAGCTCAAATGCATCAACTGGAAATGCAAGGTCCTTTCATTTTTTCCTTTCCCTGGAAGTGGATCATGAGAGATGCAGTTGGAATCAAGTCATAGCTGTGCTTTTCAGCAATCTCCCTCTTATTCTGAGTACTGCTCATGTTTCTGAGAAATATGTTTATTTTATGGAACAGTGCACATGTGTGCATGTGTACAGGAATACACACAGCTTTTGGCTTCATCACTGTCTGTAAAATCCCACGCTCCTTCCTTAGTCCAAGTTGCTGTTGGCTTCCATAGGAGATTTGCCTGAGTGAGGCATGCAGTGTCTGGCCTCGTGTTTATGCCAGATGACAGTGATATATTGACAACACTTGGGTGGTGACTATTATTGGGTGTGTTAATGGACAGAGAGTGAGGTAGATGGACTGCATAGATATTATGACTGTTCATGTTTATTGTCCATAAGCAATGGACCCCCCCTGTTTGGACAAAATAGAATCTGAATTTAGACTAGAACGTCAGGCTGCTGATGCATCCTCCCCTGAATCTGTATCTGCTATCAGTGAAGACAGAAAACATTTCAAAGACTTTTCTTCCCACCAGTAAATAGAGATGGCCTCAGAAAATGAGAGCCTATGCTTTATTCTATAAACAGTTTAGCTCAGGAGTGTAAATAAAAGACTTGGAAGGAACTGGAAAGTTCAGAGATGAGGTCATGATCCAATCCAGCCTTGCAAAACTGATCATTCTATGGAAATATTTAAGTGGTTGTAATTAAACATGCAGGGAGGCAGCCCTGGCCAATTTTTAAATTATACACAGGGAAGACAAACTTATACTGTTCTTCAGAAAACATTTCAGGAAATTTTGGGAATTCTTTTGCACTTACTTGATAGGGCAGTAGCAGCTTAGTATTCTTCAGTAGAACTTGAAGAAAAAGTGCTTGAAAATATTAAAAGATGCTATCAGACTCATGTTTTGAAACTCAAGCATAGAAGTGAGAAAGGTGGTGTGTTTTCTGCTCACTATCGGAACAGACTTGTGTGCCTTGTGTATCCTGAACACGAGCTAACTTGCAGTCATGAGTAAGAGGTTTTTTGATTTAACCAATTGATTTAGGGTTAGATTGAGATGCTTTTGTTCCAAATGTTCTGAAGGTTTATGCCTTTCCTGTTTGCAACTTCCTTTGCCTACCCCTCAGTCCTGAGCTGTTGAATCTACTCTGCCAGCTGGGTGAAAACTCAAGTGCAGGCTTCTAGGTTTTGCTCATGCAAACAAGAGACAATGTTCTTACCATTCAGCTCAGCAGAGGACTGATGGTAAAGCGTATCTTTTGCTTGACCCTGGTATGTTTTACTTTCCTGGCAGGTGCCTCTAATGCTGTCGACATCTATGGGAAGACTGCCTGACTGCTAGCTTTGGTCCCCTCTGTTGTTTGAAAAATTGTAACAAGAAAGTATTCAAAGAACTCATTCAGTTGTGATTCTTCCTTTCTGATTGTGAAATTCAGTCACATTTTGAAAATGAAAGGATTACATGGTTAGGCAACAATAAGTAAATAGCATTTTTTCCTTCTTTGGTATGTGAATCTGTCAGAGCTTTCAAAGGGAAAGCTGAGGAGGGCAAAATAAGATTGCTTTGAGTGTTACTAAAGAGAGTTTTGAGTGATGACTCATGTTCCTTCCGAGTTTATAGGTTATTCCTCATGCTACTAGTTTCAGCGTAACAATGGTTATTCATCTTCCGCAGAAAGTACCTCTTGTGAAAGAGATCCTTCATAATCTTGTTTCCTAAGATATTTTTGTTATCTACTATAAAGGATTATATAAAAGTTCATGGTTTGCAAGGTATGCAAAATAGCACAGTTATTTTCAATTGTAGGCTGAAACAAAAGGATCAGATGTTTGTATTTCACTAAAAACTTGGCAAGAGGTCAACAGATCTCGTTTAAACAGTGCTCTTCTCCAGAACTTTGGAAAAATAAACATCTCGCAAAGTCCCACTATTGCTCACAGTGAACTGAAACACCTTAAAATTTCTTGTTGCATTTTCCTTTGCTCTTTATAGGTTGACTGACTGAACAAAACAAGTAAACTTAAGCTCATAAGTAAAACAAATCAGAATCAATCAAAAATTATTCTTATACACAGCTGTAATTAGAAATACACTTTTGCAGAGCACTCCCTAAAGCACAAGCTCGGGATGAATGAGATTAGTACATGTTCTAAACCCTGAAGATTGTTATCTGTGGATCTTTTGCAAATGCTTTGCCTCTTGCTTCTTACAAGCTGTTGCTAGTAAATGCAAACTTGGCCAAGGAAGAAGTTCTGATGTTCAAGATCCAGCGTGTGTGTGGATGCTTTGAATATAGGCTCCCGTCAGTGAAAAGGCTGGAAACGGAGATACACTTCCTTGTCCACTCTGTCTACTTCCACAGCAGCCAGAGTGGCAGCACTGTCTGTGTCAGATGAAACCGTCCCATGTGTAGCTGACCCCCATCTCTCCTGTCATGGTTGAATTGAAGCAAGTCTTCCTCAGGACACTCTCTTAACTGTTTCAGTCAAGTACAGAGATAGTACAGTCAGCGGCAGTCAGTATAGAGACAGTCATACAGAGATAGTTGTACACACATTCTGTTCTGGATTTTATCAACAAGGAATTTCCAAAGTAAAAGGTTTTCTCCCAGTAAAATGTCTCAGACTACTGAATCTACCATGCTGTCAATAATCCCTATAAAAATAAACTTCTTGTTGTAAGCACTAACAGACTAAGAAAGCATGGTAAGCCTTCCAGTGACCACACTTGCTAACACCTTTACCAGAGTTGTTGCCTCTGTCTAATTCAACTAAGAGGGCTGATTTTGATTCACCATTGTATTACATCATGTGTTATATGTAGGAGGATAAGGCATGCTATCTTGATTTGACTCCTCTTACTGATATTGCCAAAACCAGTAAAGTTAAACCATTGCAGTAAGGGAAGCGAAAATCATCTTTCCACCCTCCAAAGTCACAGCTGCAGAGCTATTTTGAACAGTGTATTTACAAATCCTGATTTGCATAGTCCAGACAGCAGGCCCAAGCACTGACCACAGCCAAGAGCACTCCTGTTTTGTAAAACCAAATCCAACGTGAGTGCACTGGGACGGAAAAATCTAACCTAGACAGAGAAGTAATAATCATAACAGCATTACCCCCAACTGAGCTTGACACAGGACGCTCACTGAAGCACAGAGGACTCTGAGAAATGTCTGAGCCCAACAGTGTGCAATACGAAGTGTGCTTCTGAGTTAAGATATTCTGCCAGTGGAAATCAGTTAATGCCTCCTCAAGAGGAAAACAACTGACATCCTTCCTGAAGAGATTAAATTTATCCTGTTAGCAGAAAACAGCCCCCAGAATATCAGAAGGTTTCACCTAAGGTGTAAGTGGGATCGAGAGAAGCTTGAATGGATTGACCATGAACTGTATATCACTCTGCTGACTCTTGGGGAGGGATAGTAGGGGGAACTAATGATTCAGTAAGACATATAGGTCTCACTGAGCTGGTGAAGCCATTTTATTTCTTTCACCCCCTTCTCTTCATTAATTTATTGGATAGTTAAGCAGCACAGTGAGACACAATCCTGCCATACAATGTAGCAAGGATCGAGCATGACCCCCAGGATGACTCTTACCAACCTTCAGAGAACCAGGATCATGTTATGGTAAAGATTATGCCTATCATGCAAACCGGACTTCTTAACTTTTTTGTCTGACACATTTGTAGCCTTAAGATACAGCCTTGTAGAACATAAATGCATCTAGGAAACACCTGAAACAGGAGGTAAAGGTATTCCTTTCTGGATCCTCAGAATACAACCTGCCCTTCATGTCATGACACCTGGCCTAGAAACTGCGGGCGGGTCTCTTAGCTATATCCCCTGCTGCTATTCATATCATTCCTGGCCTGAGAAGAAGAATGATGCAATATCAGCTGGGTTTAGGTCAGACATCTGTATCTGTGGGCTTACTCTAAGTTTACAAATAACTTTTGAGCAGCTGCAGGTTTTTTAAGGCTGGAGGGTTTTTTTGGCTGCTACCACATTTATATGGATAATGTGTCTAAGCTTTAAAAAGCCTGATTTTCAGTCACCTGTTCAAGTGTTCATATTTTGACAACATCACTTTTTTTAGATATCTTCCTCAAATGGAGGCCTCCAATTCACTTTGGGAGATCTTGCTGTGATTTTGCCCTTGTGTGCCCTTGTGACTAGGAAGCTACACATAATTATAATGTAAGTACCCAGAGTCAGTCATGTCTTAAGAATTAGAGAAGCCTGAATCTGGGTAACTTATATTGTCAGGGCTCATCATCACACATACAATAAGACTGGAGCCACCACACACAGGACAGGGTTCACTGCAGACATCTATATTGAATGACCATCACACAGGTAGGCATGGCGCATCCAAATTGTACTTACAGTGTGCTTGCTGTGGGGATTGCCTTTCAGACCATGGCCTGGTTAGCCCATTAATTCAGGACATTAATTACATGCCTTAGCATCAATTGGAGGATGTAAAAAAACAGGTAACAACATGTTTTGTGCTGTTTCCTGCAAAGTGTGATACAAAGCCGAGTACCCTGATGGCTACTTCTGTTGCAGTGTAGACTTTCTGAGACTACTGCCTAAGTCCACCCTGCATTTGCTGTAACTGGAGGTAATACAAGGCTAGGGCATTTAAAGTAACTGGATGGGTGCTAATTGGCTTGGAGTTTTAAAAAAGAATCCCTTGGATTTTTCTTTCATGTTTTTTTTATTTTACCATCAAACTCTCCAACTGCAGTAATGCTTTGGATCCAGTTTAAGGAGGCGAGTTGCCATCTTTTATCTGATGAAATCCCTCATGAAGCCTGCAGCTGGATGTCTCAGGACAGTCACACCCATGACCGAATTTCTTGGGAACAGAACGTGATACACTACTTCTTGAAGATAGCTCCTAATTTGCAAAGATATTGGCAATGATCATAGACATTATACTGTGGACAAACAAGGCAATTTGAATAAATTAATAGATTAATTAATAAACTGTGTTCTAGTGCAACCTCATGCAATAATTGTTACTATGGTACATGCAAATCCCTTGAAACCCATGGAAGTGAAGCATGATTTTAAAGCTCTCAGAAGTAGCAACAGAGTGAATGTATGCATATGGAGAAGTTTAACATTGCAAGTTTAATGATGCTACTGATCAGAAATTAGACATATGAATCACAGCCTAGTTCTTCAGAGGCTAGAGGATGAGTTTGAATTTATAGTAGTAACAGCAAATAACCTAAAGAGAAATTTTGCTTCCACTATAACTGTTCAGAAAATAAGCAAATCACACAATTTCTGAATAAAATTTCTGCTGATGTTATCTTCCCTGCTTAATTCCAGTACTAGACTATTAACCTTTGAAATCAAGGTTTTACAGGTATACAAGTATTTTGCTGCTGTTGGAAATTGAAAGAAGAAATAGACAGCCTATGAAGAAGCATAATGGTATAATTTTGAAAGCATTAGCTGCAACTCATACTGCTAACTTCTGGAGGAAACAAGCACTATTGTTACTTGATTTCCATGCAGTAGTAAAGAAATTGATATGACCACAAAAATGCTTGATAGCATGAATACATGAGTCATTGTAAATTCTATTAAACCTATTTTTTAAAATGTCAACAACTCACTCTCTCAGGAAACTGCAACTTAGTATATTTATCAACATCAATGTCATATAAAACACATTTTATATGCATTTTATCTTTAGAAAATTTATATTTGCTACAAAAACTTGAAGAGTTTAAAGATAAAATTTATCTTGTGTTTGCTTACTATACCAGCTCTAATTATAAAAGTGAATAGGTGAATATCTGTATTCATTGCCCTAGAGCAGTGTTATTTAGGGAAGTTGTACTCAAAAACATCAGCTTATGTTTCAAGTGAAATACTTTTCAAAGAGGAAATACACAGTCAAAATTGAAGTTGCAACTCTGAGTAAGATTAGCCTCAAAATTAATGTCCAATTAGCCAGCTGACGAGGATGTGCAAGCCCTTTGCAGGCCTCAGTAGTGTCCTGCCAAATAGATAGCAACATCAATCTCACCAAAAAAGCAAGAATTACCTAAATGTGTAGAATGGAGTTGTGGTCTAAGTTGGCTTCTCTTCTTTGCTATTATGATGTAAGGAACTATAATTTCCTTTGTTTTTCATTTTTGCCTTTACACATAAAGGATCCTTTGGTTTGTGACTAATAAGCCTCCTGCTCTTAAGATGCCACTTTGAGAATTATTCCTGATTTCTGATGGACAGGCTGAAAGCTCGAGGATGTTTTTGAGTTCACATCTGCCTAACTGTGTGCATTTGACTTTATAACAAAGTGGGGTTTTTCCTGTTACCCACTCTGGCACCAGAGGCTATTTCTAAGCTTCTGCAGCTTTTTGATTCTCCATTCATGTGGAGTTCACTCACATGGCTCTTCCTTTGTAAAAAGATTTGCAATAACCCATGAAGAGCTGCTGAAACTCCTCCTGATGATCCCCCATTACACTGTTTTATCAAGTACTCTCATCCCATAAAATATTTATTTATCTGAAAGTGAAAATACAGTTTAAAATCTTTAATGAAGGACTCCATCATTTGCTTTTTCACTTTAGGAGACTCAGTCTGTGAAGTTTCCTCCATGTCTACTTTTTTTCTGGGAAGGAATCACTTTTCTCAGAAGGAGTCTTAAAGTAAAGGTTAGAGTCTCCAGACTTGCTTAGATACATATGTCTTCTCAGGATGGGCTTCAAGTGTATAAAGTTTTTTTCTCTATCAGTATCTTTGCTTCTTTTCCTCTCTTTCTGAAATGTCCAAATGAACTCAAAAATTTACCCGAGTGGCAATTGGATGTCACCATTTTCTCACAATATCTACTGTGCCTTTTTACTGCAATGTTGTAACTTTTGTGGATGGCCAACAAACACGTACTGGGTGTTTGAAGTCAAGGCACACTGAGATACTTGCATCCCTACTGACGGGGTCCTTGGGGACTCACTTTGGAATTAAACTAAAGTAATTTTCAATATGGAATCATTTTATTGTGTGGGTGCATCTGCACATAAACTTTACATTGGGTTCTGAGCAGCATATAAAGGCTTGCAAGTGATAAATTAGACTAAGTAAAGCACTCATCATTAATCAGGGTACTAAACAAGCATGAGCGCTAGAGAATGAGCACAGCTGCCACTTCATTTATCTTGCTGTCAGGAGGTAACTCTCCTACAGAGAGAAGCTCAGAAGTGCTGGCTTGGGGTCTTTTGTGTCTCTCAGCTTGCAGAGAATATGTATGCTCATGTACAATAAATACATATCTACATTACATGCATGTATGTTATTATATATATGACACAAGCATACCACAAATAAGCCATTTTTTGTACTGGTGTGTATATACTGATGTATGTGTTCTCAATAGCCTTAAACTCTAGTTTGAGCTAAAAAGTGAGAGATATGCCTGTTTATTTCAAAGGAAAAATATTTACCACTTATTTCTGTTCGCAGTGCGTATTCTGACTCAAAACCAGAAATCTTGGCCTCAGTCTTACTGTAGAGTTATCTTCTGTGATAACTTTCCTGAGCTCCCCCTTCATGAAGATGTGATGTATGTGTAGCTGATATGGTAAATCAGAAAGTCTTAGCATTCATTTCAGAAGGAATGTGATGCTGGGAGGTAATAAAACCTATTTCCCCATTTGCTTTGGGAAAAAAAACATGTAAGTGAAGTACAACTTACTGGAAGTCTCCAAGTGTTATTTTTATAGTAACTTCTCTATGCCAAAGGATATTTTGAAGACATGCTCATTATGTGACAAGCCATACCAGTGGCTTGTCAGCCACTAAGTTTATAGGGCAGCAGACTCCAGTGGCTGGTCTTCCTTAGTCTGACCTTTTGCATGAAAGTAATAAATCAGCTAGCCTTCCATGTCTCTAGTATTGTCCCAAGCTCTTAGGAAAAGGATGGTTGAATAGGAAGTATTAGTGCTGCTGCATAAAATTCAGCATAATGGATAGATCATTAACCTTTTAAGTCTGGTATCCTGGCTTCTGCACTGGCCTACCATGGCTGCTTCAAGTAAGCAAAAATCTCCATACTTAGCAGGGATGTTTTTTGCAGGAAAGGTGAAAGTTTTCCCAGACTGGAGCCATGAGAACAGGTTTTCTGCAAGGCCAGGTGGCACTGCAGCCGCAGTAGGACAGCAGTGTAAAGTACATCAGCCTCAGGAACACAGACATGGATATGACACGTATACATCCTCAGCACAGTGGCTTAGTCCACACCTCATGAGCAGAGCTATGCACTCATTGTGACCAGGGTTGTGCTATCCCATGGTGGTATCTAGACTTCTGTCTGAGGTATGTGAGATACCTATAGCAATGTGCCTGTGGGAATATGGAGCTCTGTATGGGCTGCAATACTTACGTGGTTAGCTTTTGGGGGTATTTTCAAGACCACCCTGCTAACAGCATCCAAACTAGCTAGTTTGAAGTCAGCATAAGAGTGCACACCTAAACGCTGATGCAGGACCTACACTCATTTTAACTGCAGTGTTGACTTCAGTCTTTAGCGTATTTGAACAAGGATGTGTGCTTCATATGTGCAGTTTGCTGTACCTCAGCCAAGAACTTGCAGAAGAAAAATACATCACCACCTAAGAGGACAGTAGTATTAATATGCAGCACTCTGGTAGCTGATAACATTAGATACCCAGATTACCACGCCTTTGCGTATTCAGCACGTCTGCAAGAACATGTATAGTGGGACCTATATTTTATAGGGAGACCCGAAGTCTCCTTTGCAGTGGTATCCAGAGACCTCTGCACCTAAAATGTACTTGCTGTCCTGATTTAGTTAACTACATTCTGCCCCAGGTGTGTGTTTACAGTGGACTCCAGTTAAAATTGAAATTACATGTTGGAATTAAATGAAACTTCTAGTCCCCTGTGTGATGTTTGGTCTGAAAGAGGTTGCTCAAAGGTACAACTTCAATTCAATTGATTTGGACTTAACTCATAGGATGTGTTTCAATGCTTGAAAGAATATACCAGAGAACTCAGCTTGACAGGGCTTCCTGCAAGAGAAAGCAGCTAGATGTAGACAAAGCTACTCGAGCGAGAGTTAGATCAACCTCAAAAATGCCCATCAGCTAAGCATGATCTTAATTTCTGGTAATTTTGATGAGTCCGCACTGAAAGCGTGTGTCCATAAGGTAGTTCGTCTCTATAAAATCCTAGACTTTATGATCCAGGGCTTTAACTCATATCTTAGCAGCATCTCACACTGATCATTACAATGCTTTGTGTTTTGTCTTGCCATCTGCCTACAGGGAGAAATTATAGTCCCATTGCATTAGACTGCTGGGACGATTTGAAACCATAAGAAAACACCTGAGGAGTTTTCTGCTTGATTGATGCTGTGATGCTTCCTCAAATAACAATAAAGGTTGAGAGTGTGTCAGTCTGAGCTGACTTTAACCTCACATTCACAATCTCATGGAAATCTCCTAATGATATTTTGTACTTCCTCCTTTCTCACTGTGCATTTCTAACCAGCAGCAATGGTACAAGAAGTTGGAGTGACACGCTGTCTTTAAAGGAACTGAGAACAAAGATAAACTTGTTTCTAGCTGTGGTGACACCTCTTTCCAGCAAATCACATGGCAAAGTGTGGCATTTACCGAAGGACCAAAGCTGGAGACTGACTGACTGGACTGCTGAGAGTGCCTGCTTCAGAGGTGATCAAGTATCCAGCCAGCTACCTGGCTGCCTGAATTGTGTGCATATTCACAAAACTCTCTGTAAAACCTCTGGGCATGTATTGGGTACAGGTTTCTCTTTTAAAAATTATCTTATTCATGTCTAAGCCTGCCCTCCAGTGTTTAACTATTATTGCTTTTATATGGTCCCCTGAGGTTTGTTTTCATCACACAGGAGGTATACTGTCACTTACCCATCGCCTGACATATCTCACCTCAAGAAAACTTCTGTGCTAGGTACTATTTCTGGACTACATTCAAGATATGTCCTTACTTGTCCGGTTTTGCTGCTGTGGAAAAGTTTTTACCAGTTTCACTAATAGACCTTTTGAATAGTAGCGAGCATCACAAATATCCGAGTTTCACCAGTTATCTTCTGACACTGGCGTGTGTACTCATAGCGTAACAGGTTTCACCTGTGGGAAATCAAATTTGCAGCTTCTACATTTGCTTTGCGTTACTGTTAATTTCAGCGTATCAGGGTAGGAGTTGGGGACTTAAGCTTGTCCCATAAAAAAGACTGAAAAACAGTTGGAGTATAGACCACGCTGAATGGAGAAACTTCGTGAGGTTTCAAATTCACAGGTCACCCACTGAAACTTCCTCACATGGACAAGGTGTGGGTGTTGAGAAACCAGAGGACTGTATCATTGTCAGCCCCTGAGGTTTGCAGTCGGTCAGGAGCCGGGATGTTGTCGCACTCCCCTTCTGAGGAGATGCAGAAGTTCAAGAGGAAAATGAGGCACTTTGCCTCTTCAGGTACCTAAATGGCCAGATTTTAAATGCTCACAGCTTTCAAAGCAGGTTCTCAGTTTCAAGTGATACGATTTTCAAGCTAACGCTTATACGTATCCATATTGCAAATAGCAAGATCTCTTATGTGAAGCAAGATGCTCTCTTCTGGAGACACCTAACTTCCTATCTGCATCCTGCAGAGGATTGCTTGTCATCACATGGCCTGTGTAAGCTTTGATCTAAACAAATCTGCCCTTTTGCCAGGGCTCCATGGGGCAGGGAGATAAATAGGATGAATACATTGCAACATTCAGCATTGCAGTATTCAGCACTGTAGTATTTGATTTCTAGGCATCATGCCTATCACAGTGCACAATATCAGGTGAAGTGCCTGACTTGCTGGGGAGAAGTCCCACTGCTGTTACCATCTCTTTGATATTGCAGTACTCCCACTCCAAAATTTTTCTGTGTCTTTCCTCTCTTGTTGTAATCTGGCCTGTTGGTACTCCCTGACTGCTGCTTTCTTGGCCTTCTCTTGTTTTCCTGGCATGCTGAAGAACCTGGATGGAGCCTGAAGCTGTCCCTGCAGCAAGCTGCTGAGAGGGAAAGGCAGCAGTGGCTTCAAGTCATTTGGTACTTGTATCTGTATTTATTCTGACAATTGACATTTATGTCAGGACAGAAAGGAGAATTATGCACGAGGCAGTGGTAGGGATGTGAAACAACTTCGTCAGGTGCCAGCAGCCACACAAAAATTATTGCTTTTACTATAGGTAATAATACCACATGTGGTTCACCTCCAGAAAACATTTCCTCCACTGGCATTGCCTGCTCATTTCTGTAGACTGCAGGTTTCTCACGTAAGTAGTCACAGCTCTTCTGCAGCCTTCCGCTCCTCTGTGCGTGAGGAGCTAAGTACTGTGCAAGGTAACAGTGAATAGCAAAACTAAATTCATACCAACATAAGGTGCAGCAGAGTTGAAACTGCTGCTGCTTCATGCAATTCCCTTCACACATTATAGTGCCATCAACAGGAATCTGGTTTTATTTACAACAGAGGTTAAAAAGTCAGGACATAGCAGTGGTTAAAACACCTGAAGCTGTATGTTGAGGATCCACATTTTTGCTGGCCTTAGAAGTAAATGAGCGGCATTTTCTGCTGAAGAAGAGAACAGACTTTTTTCTTGTTCAGTGAAAACATCTTGCTGCTTTTTTAGTGTTTTCTTCCTGGTAGCAAAAAAAGGGATCCATCTTTAGTCACTGTAGGATGGACACAGAGAAGGGAACATCATGCTGCCGAGCCAGTCATTCTATAACTTCCCGCATCTTTTGAAATGCTTCCAGAATGGTTATTTCTCCTTAAAATGACTTGGCACCTATGATTCAGGCTGACTTGTTGACTGTGATATGAATTCCATCATTATATTTATTGCAAAAGAATACCTACGTTCAATTTTGGCATTCATGTATTTGGTAATTGGTTTTGAGTGATAGCCAGTGTCACAACAGTCTCTTATTTAGGGTCCTCAGAGAAAACAAGGTCCAGCTCCCTGCATTGCCTATAATCTTCCTAAGTAATTTTAGCAAATCGCTCAGTTCAAAGGCGATTGAATGCCTGTATATTGTTACAGGTACCTCTGAAGATCTTTATAAACCAGATTGGAGCTCTTCCCAATTTCATGTGGATACTGCAAAGATAAATACATCAAAGGTTTTAAGGCAGTCTCAAACTAGGGGTATTTAGATGACTAATTCCCACTGGAATAGTTTGAAGTCAATAGGCTCTGAATACTTTGTTCTTCACAGGAACATGTTTCCATTTACCTTACGAAACATGAGCTCTGCCAGCTGGCTTGCTATGTTAGATGACTGTGGTCTTTGTGGTCATACAAAGGAGCTCCATGCTTCAAACTTTTCTCATAGCCCAAAAATAAGGTGCACCAAGTAATTCTGTGGAAGTCTTCCAGCTTGTGCAACTGATGGTGTGGTGGAACTGTGGTTGGTGAACCTCAGTTCACATCCCCTTTTACAGAAAAGCATAAAAACCTGGGAATGAAAAAAGAAACCTTTCCGCAACTGTTCTCTGGATAGGATGAGTTGTAGCTCTCTGGCACTAGTTCTTGTGACTCTGTAAGTCTGTGCAAGAGGGAAAACTAGTACCAGGCATCACTAGAGGGAGCTGGCAATATTTTATTATGAAAGGCTTAGGGCATTTGCTGAGAAGACAAAGGAGGGGTTCCACTCAGTGACCAAGTTACAAAGGGAAAGAGGCACACGGTGACCATGCTCACAGTGTATTTTATAGCTGTCTTTTCTGAAATGGCTGAATTTTTTAAAACTGCAATTCTCTGTGCAGGCTGGGGATGTCCTGCCTGACGGCCTGTCACCTTGCCCAAGGGGACTTTCAGTCCGGATAAGTTATTCACTGCCGCAGTTCTGGGAATTACTTTGTCTGCATGCTCCTTTTCCTCTGAAATTTTTTTCCCAAAGCATTAGCGATATGGGAAAGATTATTCATCTGAGTCACTATCATGGAATCATTTTTCGTAAAACAAAGACCTTTCTGGATGGCTGAAAGCCTAGAGGTTGGAGGCCTCCAAGAGCACAGATGCAGCTCTGTGCTCTCTCTCTCTCTAACTAGAAGAAGCTTTTCACTATACTAAGATGTGGAAATGACTCAGTTGTTCCTTATTGGAAGCAATAGTTGGAAGCATTGGAAGGAGCCAGTGATGAGGTCTTGGTTATATATTTTCTCAGGTTACTTGTCCCTGTCCTCAGTCTGGGACTGAGACTTCTCTCTGCTCCTCAGCCGGGGAGGGGGGGATAGTAGCAGATAGTTACAAAGCGATCAAGGCATTGCATTACTACTGTCTTGCCACAATATGTCAGTATAATCCTATGTGTGATTCAGTCAGACTCTTCTTTGTAGTTCCCTGATTTATTTAGAAAGGGTTGCCTTGGGATTTGGGATTTTGCTGTTGTTCTTCGCAGCTTTGTTTTTTTCCATCTGTAGAGAAACACTGTGTAGAAATGTATCCATCTTTTCTGAGAAAATAAAAGCAGGCCTATTTCACGGACAAAAAAACCTACTTGAATTTGTTGCATGCCTCAGAACCAGTTTACACTTCAGAAATATTACTACTGATGCAATATAAATATTACTATTGATACAGTACATTCATTAATACAAACAGCTAGTTTCTGTGTTCTGTGGTACCTGTTTGCAGGTTGCCAACCAGGTAACACGGGTGCAATATCTTCCACTCCATACTTTTGGCCCACTGGTTGCTCAAGTTTTGAAACACATTAGAAATTAATTTCATTGGCAGTGACATTTGGACTATAAACACTAAACAGATTATTTTAATCATGATTATTTATAGAGGTACACCCTGTTTTGCACTATTCAGCAGATAAAATGAAATGCAGAGTGGGTAGTTAATACTCTCTTTGCTACATGGAAATCTCAATAAGATGTCTGAACCCCTATGATTATATAGCAGAAGTTTCTTGGGCATTGTTTCTGCTGTTTTCTTCTGTTCTAGCCAGTGCAGCAAAGAAATGTGAAATTTGTAGGAAATTTGTGAAAGTTTGTGAAATTTGAGACATTTTGTACAATTTGCAGGGGCGCCTGCCTCAGGGAAGAGGCCTGACCCAAGCTGGAGGAGATTCTTTGGTTTTATGTCAATGTGATACTGATACATCAGTATCTGTTACTGAAATCACAGGTGTGTAATTAATAAGAACCAGGATGTGATCGCCGCAGCCTCAAGTTCTGATGTGACTATCCCTCTTAGGACTGAAGGCTGTGTACAGCAACATCTTTCTTACCTTCTGCCTTGGATCACAGGTGTATGCTGCGTTCCAGGAGTGTTATTGAATTATTCAGCTTTCAGAGAAATAATACTGATTGGAGTACGAGTTCTGACTGGATGTGTTGGATAAAAATTGATCAGAGCTGTCAAGGAAAATTTCTATTCCTGTCCTACTCTAGGAAATTTAGACATAGCATTGGAAATCTTACAGCATGGAAAATGAAGGACACAGATTTTTCGCCACAGAGAAAATACAGTTATTTTGGGTTTGTTTTTTTTTTTTTCCTTGAAACCCATAATGTTATGAAAGATATTTTGATAAGTGTGGGTTTTTTTCTCAGTAAAATTCCAGGTTTTCATTAGAAATATTTGTCTGAAATTGTTTTTATAGATCCTATTCACATGTAGTGCTGGGGCTTATGGAATATCTACTGAAGCTCTCTGCTTTTCAGTTTGCCCTCTCTGTTTGGCTCATTTCGTCACCTTATCTCATAGTATGACTGGCTACCATTGGACATTGAGAGGTCATATCTGTCCACAGTTCACAAGGTGTTGGGATCACCAATACACAGCTCTTTCCTTTGGTCATGTTGATGGCCTATCTCTAAAATGTTACTTTTCCTACTTTATCTGGAAGTAGCAGGATATTTTTTGTTGTAATGGTCAGTCACAGTAAAATGAACAACATAATGTTCCTTTAGATGGTTGCTGGTAATATGAGCTGGTGTTTTCAGCTGTCTTTAATATACAGGAGGTACAAAACATAGGGAAAAAAAATCTTTCCCAGCCTAAGCCATTTTGGCCAGTTTTACTCCAATGCATCACAGGTACTGTGTTTGCTCACATTAAAGGAGTGCACAGTTCTTGCTTGATTGTGGCTCTGCTTAATTTTTGAGGTGGTAGCACAGCTTGCAAAGCAAGGAGGCACATGCCTAGAACATCTACAATAACAGATCTGCCTGTGTCTCCCAATTGGACTTCTTACTTTGGAGAATCCTCCTCAGCTCTTCCCACTGCTTCTGCTTGATCCCAGCCTCTTCTGTTTCAAAATTTGAGGATACAAAGTACATTGCACTTTATGTCATTGTGTTGCAAAGCAGACTGTAACTTTTGTGATGATGAACACCGGTGTCATTTCTTTCCCTCCGCTTCTCTGCAGAAATACCTTTGTTTTGTGTCCTTCATCCTTTGTGGCAAAGTAGCTCTCAGGACTTCGGGTTTTATTTTAGTCTTTCTTCTATTTTACTAGACAGATTTTACACATTAGTATCTTTGATTTTTGTAGCAAAAATTGAAATCCATAGAAAATCCACAGACATTCCCACCTATTTACAATTAATTCACTGCAGTTTGGAATATTTGATAATGTCTGATAGATCTGTGACAAAAGCTAATGTCAGTTCACAACAGCACCCCATCCCTCGGCCATGAGAGCAGTTCTTAGCTGAGATCAAGTCATGCAAGTAAATAAACCTCAAGTCCACATCTGATTAGAGCAGATATATGGGAGATATGAACAGGACTGGCCAGATGCTAGACCATATGATAAACACTGAGGATCATGGCATCATATAAAACTGGGCGTTTATATGGTACAGCTGGCTATGGATAATCTTCTCCTAATTTATAAGGCTGGAGCATCTGGTCCATTGCTGTTGTTCTATCAGCTTTACCAGAGCCTTGTTCTTGAA
>JANHGB010052455.1:15470-26843 GCA_026283785.1 Coracopsis vasa | reverse complement strand
GTTCTTGAATTTCTGGTAGCTGAATACTGCTCTTCTGAGTGTCAATGGAATGGGAAGTTAAAGCCATCTACAGTGGGAGATAAGCTCTTATGCCATCTGACAAATAAGAAAATGCTCAGCCACTGTCATGAAAGAAAGAAGGGTAGGCCCTTGTGGGATGGGCTCCACTTCAAGCAAAGGTCAGAAACTGCAAACTCTAGAAGATATAATACCTATTTCTCATTGACGGGACCCTCAGCTGGCCAGATGGGACACAGAGTCTGGCCAGATGAGGCGACTGCAACAGGCCCTGCCCATGACTGCAGATATCCCCCAGTGAGGTGGCAGGCGAGGGCTTACCAAACAGGTTGCACAAGTCCCGCTTTTGTTACACTGCTTGGTCTTCCCCACTCTGTGCAGTAGCCCTAGAGGCCAGCATTTATTTCTCTCTTTCCTGAATCAAAACCAAAAACTGGCATTTGGCATTTTGTTAGAAAATGCCTTCTCTCTAACTGACTGAAAAAACAAAAGAAGGGTGTTTTCAGGTGGGTCTTGCAAACTTATGGCCAGAAAGAGTCAAGCCAACACTGTAAAGGCATCCTGCACTGAGTGGTATGCATGTGCACCAACCACTGCGGAGCCCTGTGGTAGCCCAGGCAGCTCTGGAGGGGTGGACCCCTTGTGTCCACAGGAGGAAGGGGAAGGAGGGCTGACACTCACTTTTCCAGGTATTTCCAAAACAGCTTGCTTGCAGAAAAGCCCTAGCTGTAGCTTGGAGAGCTCTTCCTCCATTCCACCCTCATGGACACTGCAGCATACAGACTAAGGCACAGAGAAGCTGCTTTTAAAAGCTACAGCATTACTAGGGCTATCTGGAAGCTGTGGGTGCAGACCACCCAGCCAGTATATGCTACAACAAGGTACCTTCAGGAGCCTAACCTTGCAAGCCCAGTGGAGCCTGCCACTACTGCTGATGCAGAGAAAAAGATACAGCACCAGTCATTTTATCAAACCCTCCCCCAGTAAAATTACATGTCAGAGCAGAGCTGAAAGGAAATATGCATTTCAAATGGGAAGAGAAAATGAGCTTTTGCAGAACATCGTGGATTGGCAATGATGAATCCTAGTACCATCAGAATGGAAGTGCATTGTTCCTGCAAGTCTTGTGCTGCTTTCTGTAAGACTGTGTTGCTGTTGAAGAAGTGAAATCTGGTTAGCAAACATAACAGTGTGAAACTTCTTCAGATCTTTTATTGTTTTTCCTAGTATACATGCTACACATTTTTTATAATTTTATCAAATTGAAAAACTTTCAGGTTTCCAGCTTCTCCCTAGACCCATAGCATGGCAGCTGCTGTCTTTCTAGCCAGGTCTGAACACTTCAGGTACTCCTATGGCTCTGCTTCTTCTTTTTTCTTTTCATTTTTATTTTTATTTTCTTTTTTTTCATGTCTTCTATAAGGTTTGCAAATCCTAACCAGTTTCATCTTCTGCATCTGACACAAGTACAGTATCCAGCATTGTCAGTGTCTGTTCTCTGACTAGGGTGAGTAGATGTTACTTTAAACTTCATCATTGTGTAACAACAGCAACATGAGCTGCCCTTTAGGAAAGAAGTGAATTTGAGAAAGAACTCAAATTACTACAGATAATGTTTTCAGGCTGTGATAACCCACAAGGGGCTGAAGTCATCACTGCTGATATATAAGGCTATTTCTTAATATTTTGTCTGGATTATTTTATTGTGGCTCTGCCCAGCGCAAGAGGGGCGTCAGAGCAATGCTGGATCTAAGACTTGTCATAGCGCTAGGTACTATACAGACATTTAATAAGCCCTGCTTCTCCAAAAAAACTGATCTAAATTAAGAAACTGTGGGATATGGGATGGGTAAAACAGTTGGAAAAAATAGGAAAGAAGCAAAAAATGAAAGCGTGGTGAAAGCAACCTGGATTTAAGGACTAGGTATGTGCACACATCTAGACACCTGCAAATCAAGTCATTCAAACATGTCATGTGTTACAATCAGATGGTGGAAATATTTAATATGTAAAGCCCTCTTTTGTTTTGGTAAAGGCTGACCAGCATTCACTTACTGAAGCAGAACCTCCTCGCAAACGCCTACTGCCAGCATCCTGATGCAGTTCTCAGCAGCGCTGCCTCCAAGTGAGGTGTTAGTGACAGACTAATGCTTTGGATGTGGCTTAAGTGAACTCTAAGTCTGTTACTTAAACTGAACTGATCCACCTTTGTGCATGTTAATTAAGTGAAATGTGGATTATGTAGCAAGGGGCTCCCTGTTTTCCCAGGGCTTGCTTTGCCCTCTTTGACCACTCCCACTTCCCATCATTTAATTTGCAATAAAAGAATGCGCTTAAGTATTAAGATTCTCATTACTTATAGACCTTGCAAATCTGGAAAAGCCACTTCACCGCTTCATTCTGGTGTGGCTTAGTGGGTATCTACCCAGACCTTGCCCAAGAATTCTTTTCCCTTGTGAGATGAAGACTACTAGAAATCACAAATGATGGTCAGCATTTGTTCATCGTTTACTGAAGTATAGGTCTCTTCCCTTTAGCTGCCTGTCACTGACTAAAAGCATTGATCTTTTCTGTTTCAGTTTAAATGAGGTCCTGCCTAATCACATACTGGTTTCACTATCAGTTATGTTGAGGGCACTATGAAGACATTGTGAGCATGAGGTATACTCCTGGACTGTACAGTTCTTATTTTAAAGAAAAGACACTTTTTTCACCTTTTGCTGCCACCTTTGTTCTACAAGAAATAAAATATCTGAAATTTCTATTTTATAAATTGTATTTTGATTCCAAGGCTTAGAACAGAAAATCCCTAAGAACAATCTTCAGAATACTTTCACAACTGCTTTTGGCATATTTTTTTAATATTGCAAGACTGTTTCCTCTGTAAATGCAAATGTATACTATGTAAATTGTAACATAGGGCATACAAAAAACCTTGGCCTTTTTGTAGCATAAAATGATTGTGATGAATCAAATCCTTTAAGGCAGCAAAGGTTAATTTAAAAAGGAGCCACGTATGTACTCCAGACATGGACTACAGATGTTGATTTACAGCTGGATCTGTGATGGGAGGCATCTTCTGCTGTTACCCCTGTATCTGGGAAGAGGAAGAGAAAGAGAATTGCTGCTGGAGTGCACATTTAAACTGGGCAGCATTCAATTTAACCAAAAATACAACACATGCCATTTGCCTGCATCTCTCCTGTACCGGCTCTAACCTGAGCTTTCAGCTTTTTACAGAACTGAGAAAGCAAGCAAAAATGCAGGAGTATCACCTAGAAATTGACTCTCTTTTTAGCCTAAACCCACTGAACAAGTATCAAGAGAGACCAACATTGTGCATCATATTATGAAACAGAAGGAAGAAAATCTATGATAATTAGAATACTGAACTGAGAATAGAAATACAGGTTCAGACTTTAATGCTGTTCCAGTTTTTCTCCATCACCCCTAGGAAGGACCCAAATCTCAGCTTGCTAAGGCAAATGACACTGAAGTCAGCTTTGACTTAGGTCTTTATACACTCTGCGCCTTAGCATCTGCAGGGCAGGATTGACAGTAAATCTCTCTGCTGGGCATATGATACATGAAGACAGTCTAGTGATATAGGTAAGTAAAGAAACAGATTTTTCAGACCAGCCAGTTGAGCTAGCTCTTGCATTTGGCACATGGAAACTCATGAAATTTGATAACTGATTTATTTTTAAACACATCACACTGCAAGAATGGCCATGAAAAGAGAGGATCGCCTCATCCAAATTAAATACGTCAGAACAATTCCTGAACAGGATTGCAGAGCTTGCATGAGAATTGCACGTTAATAAGGCATGAAGGCACTCATTTTCCTAGTTAATTATTACTTGACAGCAATAGAAACCTGTGAAAGCAATACTGTGTATAACTGTTTAAAGAAAGGGAAGCAGGAGGCATTTCTGAGGACCATGCCAGCACACAAATAATTATCCACACCATTCCTCTAATCTCCTTGGCCATATCATTCTTACCTGGTGTGAAACTAGCTGAGATGACGGAAGAACTCTGGCTATTATTGTCATACGAGATGGCAGGTTTTGTGCTACACTTTTCCTTCTAATTTTCGAGGGTAACTGCCTTTGGTGAGGGATAGCTCTTGACTTCCAGAGTCATCCCCAGTTTCAGCTGGTGATGAACCTCTTACCTGTTGCAGAGGTGTTAGTCCTGTCACTGCAGCACGGTGCACTGCCTGCTGCTGTAGGCACTGCTGCGGTCCAGCATTGGCACGTATGTTTTAGCCATGATGCAGTAGCTGACTCCAGGCCTCAAATCTTCTATCTTAATAATCTTGTGTTTTCCTTCATACACCAGGACCTTGTGTTGCTTCAGACAGAGCAGAGTAAAAACAGCCAGTCAAGCACATTTCCCTAGCAAGTGTGTTGGAGTAAAGTTTGATGAGAATAGAAGATGCAGAGCAGTACATGGACTTGCACAATGTCAATAGCATCAGCAATTTATTTATTACTTTTAAAGAAAATCCCCCTCCTATCCCAGTTTTTTAATCTGTGTCTTACAGTATGAAATACGAAGTTGAGGTTAAAAAATAAAAAATAAGGGGAGGAATTACAACTCAAATCAATCGAATTCAATTCCTGAAAAATAATCTACTTTGGTTTTAAATATTTGCACAGTCATCAATGTTCTCACTATCTCAGAAGACTATTTCAGCTGTAAAACAAGAATAGTGTCCCCATACTTTCCTGGCTTTTCAATGGTAAAGGGTTCATATTTGAATATGCACTTACCTTGTCTAGCAAGTTGTTAATTAAGAAGACTTGATAGAACAGATCATAATAATTTGTCATTGGTATCTTGCTGCCTCTCTTCCTTTTATAAGGAGAACGTGGAGCCTGGAGCTTTAGTATTATGGATTTGCTGCTACGAACCACAGCTATCGTCGGAGGTCCTATCACAGCTAAGATGAAAAACCAAAGCTATGAACACAGTTATAGTTTATTAATAATGTTTCACAGAACACAATTTGAATCCATTCAACAATTTACTGCTTTGGTTTATCAACAATATATTATGCTGCATTTACTGTCAAAGTCCTTACTTCTCGGTGGTTGTTGCTTGGGCTATTTTGGGGGTGAGCTTTCCTGTGTTTTAAAACTCTCTTTGAGCCAAACTTTTTGAAATCTGTTAATGCTGCACGTTGCTGACTGCAGGCTGGTCAAGGAAAATGCTTTGGATTCTTTGCCCTGATTTTCTCCCCTGTCTCTTGAGGCATCTGTACAGGAGGCTCTAGGTAGTTTGCACTTCAGGGCTGTGAAGTGCATTGACATTCATAATTCAATTTTGCACTGACCAGTGAGGGAAAAATGGTTAATTCATGGGGAACTTACTGGTAGGCATGCTGGTACTATTCAGTATTTTAACAGTCCTCCAATTTCTAACGTACTATGGCATACTATGACTGTACTAACAAAAAGTTTTGTGCATGTCCTTTCTAAATACACAGCAGTCAGGAAACACATAAATGTGAGAATGGTGGCCACACAGCTCTCAGTTCTCTTCTTTGTTTTCCCCAGAAGCAGAGAACATTTCCTTCTTTTCTATCTTGTGTCCAGTTCTTCTAGCAGCTCAGAAATGGCTGAAGAGAATTTGTGTAGTTCCATGAGGAAGAGGGTAGGTTAAAGGGAGCCAAGCACTGCTGATCCCCTAATTATTGATAAGTGGCTACTTATCCATAATTTGTTGGCTTTCATGTGCTTATCACAACACTTCACTGAAGAGCTACTGACTCGCAACTTCTTTGGGTACTGCTTTGTGGCTAGAAAAGGATTACTCATGTTTGCAAATTGTGAGCAGAAATTATATATTCTATGCCACAGAAAATCCAGTTACTTCCTCAGAGACCCATAGGATTGCACTCACTTTCTCTCCAGGGAGTGAATCTGCAGCTGAGGCTCCAGTTGGAATAGACGCCAGCCAATGCAGCTTTCACTCTGCCATAGTAAGGTTCTTGGATGTCAGAGGTCTCATTTGTTAGGTCACAGGCACGGTTTTGAATCCCCCAGCAGTCAGCTTTGTTTTGCCATGTGCTCTGCCCATACCTATGGAGAAAGAAGAGGAAGGATGTAAGCTATAGCTATCGCTGACTGCGTCCACACAGATTTTTAACTGTCTGTTTTAACTTGGTGGTGCTGACAAGCCTTCTCCTGTGGAAATTAACTCCCTTCAATTTGATGACAGGGAAGACTGATTTCAAGGGTGTTTGGGAGCTACTGGTGTCTGTCTTTTCTAAAAGAAACCTAAATCAGAGATATGGGTCACGAGCCCTGCGGGAAGACATTGCACGCTTGCCCCTCTGGAGAGGGGACTGCTTTGGCTTAACCAGTGTGTTCAGTGATGGGCAGAATCCCAGTTTCCACCAGCTAGCTTCTCAAAGGCAATAGTGATTTTGGGTGCTCACCTTGTGTGCCAGGGACAGGAATGTACCTCTTATGAGGACAAGTCTCTAGCACTGCCTCAAGTTTGCCATGTGAGGGACCCTGCGGAACTGTTGTGGTGTAAGGTGGGCCACTAAAATACCTTTCATGTCCTATTGCAGAAGTACCTGACCTAGCTAGACCTGCTTCAGGAAGGCAGTTGGACCCAGTGGCTTCCAGGAATGCTCTGCAAACTACATTTTTCTGCAACTCTATACTGCAATGAGGATGCAGAGCATATTGCTGGAGGTGCTTGTTCCCTGCCTGCCTTGGTCTGTTCATCTGCACCTTATGGGCTGTTGATAAAAGCAGCAACAACCGAGAGCTGACAGCCAAGCAGGATGTGGACATTCCCCAGGTCATGGGATATTCTATCCAGTATGAGGAGAATATCGCGTGACACCTGGGAAATCCCTTTGATGTGTCAAGCATGGATGTGCCCCAGCCCAGCAGGCGGCTGGAGTTCCCCCTGTACTTACACTTTGTACTGCACAAAGTAGACTGTGTCTCTTGCATCTCTGGCCCTCCCAGGCTGCCAATGCAAAGTGTTGTTGAAGTTCAACGAATGAAACTCTACCTTCTGCGGCTTAATTGAATCTTGCAGGTCTTGGTTTTCCAAAACTAAAATTGCTGCAAATAAAAAACAAGGAATGATAATATATCACATTTGTCACAGACATGAGCCTTTCTACCTAAAGCAGCAGGTATTACTACAGCTTATTTGGCTTTGTGGCATGTTCAAAACTGTCAAAGTCACAGTGACCAGATCTAATAGTTACAGAACAAACATATTTAGTAATATGAAAAGAGCAATTTTATCTGGTTTGGTTTTGTGGAGTTTTTTGGAGCTTTTGCTTTTTAGTGTTTCCTTATTTTTCCCGGTGAGTTTACTACTGTGAAAGATGCCTGACGGAGATCCCAGGAAACAAGCCCTTCGGATCAGGTCACAGAGCCTGCAGTAAGCAGCCCCATCAGTAGTTAAAGTTAAGTGCTCTTTCCTCCACATGTCAGCATTAACCTGTAGGGGTTATAGCTGTGTTGCCACAGCTGTGTTTATCAGCTCTTGCCTAGTAAAAAATAACCTGAGATTCACTGCTTTTCCAGTCTGCACTACAAGAAAAAGCTGTCTGACAATTTCAAAGATAATCTGTTTTCAAACTGATGGTTACTAATGGCAAAATCAGTTAACAATCTCTTTGAAGCACCCAAATCCTAATGTTTTTATTTGTTTCATGACCCATATGACTGCATCTTTATCCCTGGCATATAACAGAATCAGGTACGACTTGTAGTAGTTGAACTGAAACTGGTAATGCAAATATGAATCGTTTTAATTTTCAACATGCTTGTTTTATCTGCATTTCAGAGCCTTGAAAGACAAAATAACAGACTGATTTGGAAATGACTGGAATTTTTAAACCACTGAAAGATCCAGAGATTTCCTGACTCATCCACCGATTCAGTAACAGACCCATAGTCCCCCACCCTACATAGGAAAAGAGCAGAAAGCCTTTACTTACTAGCTATGTTCTCCTGAAGCAGGTGCATCAGTAAGCAGAGGGAGGAAAGCACGATCCCTCTCATCCTTAGGAGAGCAGCTCCATGACTAAAGAGCATCTCTCTTGTGGGCATGTCTTATGAGGAAGTAATTGTTAAACATTCCAGTTCCCCTTTCAGCAGTTCCCAAAATGCCTGGTTTGCTTTCTTTTAATTTAGCTGAGAAACACACGAGTTACTCTAAATTCAGCATCTGCAATTGTTCTTGCTTGGCAGCTGTGGTCACTCTGAAGTTTGGAACTAATTATGAAGAAAACCATCATGGAAAAGGTCCTCTTTTTTTATTTTTAGACACTAATTCCCAAACGATGTTTGGCAATATTGCTTTATCCTGTAAATTTGTCGCACAAGATTGCTTGCTTGCCATGCTAAGATATTTATTCATTTATTTATGTGTTCTTTTTCCATCTATCTATCTGTCTGTCTGTCTGTCTATCTATCAAATTTATGTTTCAGCTCACTGGTCACTCCAAGCTGAAGAAGACAGGAAATTTTATGGTAACCATGTGAAAGACCTACCCGTGGGATGTTACCTGATTTGTTGGCCTGTTTTAGGGTGACACGTAGATGGACAGAGTTTCCAGGTGCATTTGCAGAAGGATGTCGTCTAGGAATATATCACTGGAGGAATGAAGGGCCATGAAGTTGCTGCCAGCTGTAGTGCTGGACAGCACGTTCACATCACGCCAGCTGCTGGAGAGATGCTGGGAGGGTAGCACAGAACAGAGAGGCAAGCCCAGCCCATCAGTTCCAAGCGCCACTCTGTTGGACTGTCAGACTGCCAGGAGTCATATGCCTGACTGATGCAAGCGTGCAACAACACTGCCTGCACAGATATTGACGTTCAGCACAGGTGTCCTCCAAATCCTGCCATTCAAATAGGTGCATCCCTGTGAGCCTGACCCCAGAGCTGGGGATGCCAGGGCTCCCTGGTGAAAGCAATATCGCTTTGTGTTTGTAAATGATTGAATACCACATGTGCACCCGCCTGGTGGGAGCCAGGTTTTGTGCTCTTGGAATGCATGGAAAACTCAGCCAAGTCGGTGGCTGGTGGAGAACATGGTGCCCCTGGTGGCAGCTGGGAAGCTGCTGGCAGTCCTGCCTAGCCTTGCCCCTCACTCTTCCCTCCCCAAAAGATTCCCACTGCTGACATCCACATGTACTTTGCCACTCATGCACCACTGCAGCTGGGCAAAAGTCAGGATGCATTCTCCTTCTGCAAGCTCACGTTGACAAGCAAGAAGAGAACCTCCCAATTTTGTATGACATAGCGCAGCACTACGCAACAACACACAGCAAAGAAGTAATGGACATGAAGAGTACCTGTCTGCAGAAACGGAAATTTACTAAACAATCATCTTTATTTTGGGAAAAGCTGCAGACAAAACACTTGTCAGGTCGAAAAAGTGCAAGTTCTGGTTCAAATGAAAGCATTATTTTTATTTAAAGGCATCTGGTTATACTCAGAGAATTGGGCATCATTTAATCAAGAAGCTGTCCTTGGTCAGATACATGGGCATGGATTCTCAGTTTGGCTGACCACCTATATCACATTATCCAAGCACCAAACCTGCAGCAGATATATTCAAATACTAGCTGTGTAGCTTTGAATTAACTACTTAACCCCATTGAGTGAATTAAAGAAATGAAAATTAAAAACACAAGAACCCCACAATGAAGGTAGAAGGCAGACAGGCCACCCTGCCATCAGCAACTGGGAATTCTTCATCTATCCATTTCCCAACCCATTTTCAAAATTCAGTGACCTTTAAGTAGTTCCCCACACCAAATGCAATTAGAATTTCATCACATTATATGAGCTCAAGAGCGGGAATAGGGAACTTTTATAAACCAATTACCAGACTGAAAGGTCATCAAAGTTTAGTCATAGGTTGTGTATTTGCTTACTTGAATTGTACCAACACACCTTCCTGTACACCACATTGTGAGGAGCTGAAGTGTGGAGCTTTGCCAGAATTGCTGTTGATGGTGGTTCCTCCTACAAATGCAGAGCTGAAGGCCAGCCCGCCCAGCACTGATGGGTTTCACTCGGAAAAGGCAGCTTGGCCATGTGGTGAAACAGAGAAAGAAATGCCTATCCCATGGAAAAACTCATCGTTTCCCACACGCCTCACTCTGATAGCTCTTTATCTGCAGTTGGGTTTGGCACTCTGAGGTAATCGGTAACTCTTTACATAGTTCTTGTGATTATTGAAACAGCCGCTGGTAATCCCCAGGTTACCAGCATCATAAGATTGTCCCACTCATTAACTTCAATCACGTTTCTTCAGTGCTTTGTGTGGTAAAGATAGTTGCAGCCAAACAAGTACCAGCTACACACACACATATACAGACATGTTCATACATCTTGAGTTTCGCAGAACCTGTGTATTGTACATTTAAAGATGAAAACAATAGAGGAACACTATAGATGATGTGCATTGCAATGCTATGTAAAATAGGGATCAGAACTTTCAAAAAACAAAATTTTTTAAGAATACTCTGAAAAGTACTTTATGAAAAGATGGAAAATTAAAATGTATTACTTTCCCCAGCAGAGTCCACACAGGTAGCACACACTGAAGTATCTTTTGGATCCAAACCTTTGTGAAACAGCAGTACTGACGTTTCAGTGAACTGACATATAACTCTGGGCATGCGAATTTTCTGTTCCTGGAATAAAAACCTATCTGAATGTTGGGTAAGCAGATATCTTTCTCTTGAGGATTGGATATTGCTACACAGAGGTGAAAGTCAAGTACATTCTTGCTGGAAGCTGCCTGACTCATCCAATCTGATAGCACCACCTCATTGGGTTTGGTGGTTTGTGTTTTTTCTTTTTCCATTGAACAAGCTGTTGCCCATCCACAGGAGGAGAAAATTTAACCCTGGGTCTGCTTCTGCAGCACCAGCTTTGGCCTTTCAGGTGTCAGTCTCTGATATCTGCAGTGGATGCGAGGGTGGGTTTCGCTTACACACCTGAATGAGGGTGTGGGAAGATGAAGGAAGGGGAGAAACTCCCAAAGCACATAGAGATTACTTCTAGTAACTGGCAGAGGCCAGACAAGTCTCTCTCATGTGTGTCACTTCACGTGAACTGACAATAAAAAGTGGGTGGTTCACATAATTCTGGACTGAGAGACTATTCTCAGTTGGAGACGCAGTTTCCAGTCTCTTCTAAGCAGCCAGCATGGACTCACAGAAAAACCTGTCTTAAGAGGGGGCTCTAGAGGTCATCCAGTGCAGCCTAGTGCTCAGAGCAGGGCTAATGGCAGTTCTATCCCACACTTAACCACTTGCAGCATGTGATTTTCCCCCACATGTCCAAGTGGGA
>JANHGB010052455.1:362-15370 GCA_026283785.1 Coracopsis vasa | reverse complement strand
GGGATCCCCCCACTGGAACTTCTGACAGCTGCTTTTTGTTCTCTGATTGGGTGCCTTGGAGAAAAGTCTCTTTTCTGCCAATTTTTGTATCACTGAAAACTGCAATTAGACCTCGTCCCCAGTCATTGCCTCTCTCAGCTGAAGGGACCCAGCTCCTGGTGTGTTGTGTGTGGCAGGACAGCCCTTCGCCAGCTCAGTGGAGACTGGCAAAATGACTACACACAGGGAAAAAACTACAACACAGGAGAAAAAAAGAAATAAAACCACAGAAAACCCCCTCAGCCAGGCAGGAGGGACTTTCTGGATTCTTTTCCTTGCCCTTCAGGGAAGAGGCATTGCATCACATGGGTTCTTACAGAGAAGTTTCTGGGGAAGCAAGCCTAACTTTCACTGCACAGTACGTGACTGGCACTGCTTCCTGCCCACAGGTACAAACTGTTCGACTCTCGCTGTTAAAGTTGGGTCAACATTTTAAAGATCACAGTTAGAAACTCCCAGTGCCATGCTGCACCTTGATAGCGTGGCATTAGAACATATTAAAGAAGAAGATCTGCTGAAGGCTTGCTGTGTAGCAAGTCTTTATTTGCACACACAATATTTATTTAATGATGTACAAGATGCTGAATTGTACCAGGAAGTTAGCAACCAAGCTAGCATTCATTAGGAACTATAGATAATACCAACCCCCAAAACAGCTCAAAGCTTGCTATCTAAATGGCAAGTTTCCTAAAAATTGTCAGGTTTTCTCATCTGCAAAGCCCTGTGATTTTTTCCCCCTGCCACTAAGGAGCGCTGTAATTTGTTTAAGCCCATTGAGAAAAGAGCCACTTTTCCTTAGCTTTTGGGTCCCTCGCCAAATAATATGCAGATGTTTTGATGATGAAAATCCTACCAGTTTAGAGACACATAGAATTAATATGCTGGAATTAACGGAATTAATATGGGATTAGTATCCTGGGCTGCATCAAAGCGAATGTGGCCAGCAGGGTTAGGGAGGTGATTCTCCCCCTCTGCTCACATGAGATCCCACCTGCAGTGCTGTATCCAGCTCTGGGGCTCCCAACACAGGGTGCATGGACCTGCTGGAGTGAGTCCAGAGGAGACCACAAAGATGATCAGAGGGCTGGAGCACCTCTGCTATGAAGACAGGCTGAGAGAGCTGTGGTTGTTTAGCCTGGAGAAGAGAAGGCTCCAGGGAGACCTTAGAGCAGCTTCCAGTACCTAAAGGGGGCTTACAAGAAACCTGGAGAGGGACTTTTTACAAGGGCATGCAGTGACAAGTGTGGCTTTAAGCTGCAAGAAAGAAGACTTAGATTAGACATTAGGAAGAAATTCTTCACTCTCAGAGTGGTGAGGCGCTGGCACAGGTCGCCCAGAGAAGCTGTGGCTGCCCCATCTCTGACAGTGTTCAAAACCTGGCTGGATGGGGCTTTAAGCAATCTGATCTAGTGGAAGGTGTCCTGCCTGTGGTAGTGGTGGTTGGAATTAGATATTTAAGATCTCTTCCAACCCAAACCATTCTATGAATAATCCATAGTTTGTTGGTATTGCTTAGGTAATCTTAATAGTAAAAGTGCCAGGTGATCACTTAGCCAGCAGAAGCCGCAGATAAGCCTAGAGAAGTGGGACACAGACATCACTGATGCTTTCTTGGTCCACTTACTAAAGTAAAGAAAGGAAGGCTCAAAGCCTGATAGTGCCGGTGCTTGCTCTCTCCAACACACCACCACCAAACGCAGCTGAGGCAATGCCTGGAGTATTCACCAGTGTGGCTGGGATACAACCTACACATTCATTTTGTTGTAGGCGGTGTCTGGAACTCTCCTTGCCTGATCACCAAAGCCCTGTCCAGCCCAGCCTACAGATCATGCTGGGCTGACTCACCACACAGCACAAGAAAGGTGGAAGGCTGGCAGGCATGTGTGGGGGGAAGAGACAGAAGGAACTGGGATGCCTAATTCTGTATCTGTCATCAAAGCCTGGGCTGTAGAAGGAGCAAACACTTCTGGTAGCTACCTCGTGCAATAAAACCTGGGAAGATGCATGCTCCAGGTAGCCCTGGCTAAGGGAAAGAAAAACTGCCTTTCACTCATCTCGTCTGCAAATGGAAGTCTGTAATTGTCACACTCGCCAGCCTGTGGCTCAGCTCTGTGGTTGTGTTTCAAATTCTCAGTATCATTTCTCTATCATTCAAGGGGCACAAACTCCAGAACAGGGCTCTATGCTAACAACAACCTTCACCACCACCATCTCCCAATTACTATTGAGTTTGTAAACATACTGTAGTTTTATGAGCCTTTTAAGTTCAGTGTCTCAGATCTTGTCCGGATAGTCTCCTGGCATTCAGGAATCACCATGCTGAGCATTTTAGGACAGATTTCTCCGTGCTCAGCGTGACTGGGTTTCACACTTCTCAGAGGTGTTAGTTTCAAGTTTACTCCAATGTGACCATTTTACCAGAAAGTTTAGATCACCTTGTGATACTTACTTGACAAAAAGCTTTGTTCCGTGTTCTTTTTCTTACAGGAGATGAAATTTGGTGCATCTCAAGTAAAATTGATAGTTTTGCTGCACACCCTGGAAGCAGGAGGTCAAGTAATTCTTTAGTAATTAATCACACAAATTCGCAGTGTTTCGTTCCAATTTCTATTCAGACTTGGGCAGGGGGCAACAGAAACTATACTAACATCTGATACAAGGCCAGAGTGATTCCTCGAATGAACAAACAGGGAAGAAGGAACTAAGGAATGGCAAAGGTGCCCTCTAGCCATTCGAGCAAGCTTCTGCAACTCTTCCTTACCTGTTAGAATCCCATGTTTAATCACATCTGCAGCAGGTTGCAATCGTGGCTGTTGTTGTGCCAGGCCTCAACTCTTCCAAATCTCACAGCAGAAAGCACACACCCCTGCATACAGTTCCCATCTTCTGGGATGGGACTGCACATGCCATCCACCCTTCCTATAATTAACTCAGCTGCTGTTAACTCACAAAAAGACCCCAACCCATCAAAACACTGAAAACACAAACCCATCATACCCCAAAAGAAGTTAACATATTAGATTTTTATTCTTTGCCTTTGTATTTTTTGTTGTTTAAGCAACACTTCAGAGTCCGCACTATTCAAGAGATGTTGGCACAGGAAAGAGCCAGACCAGACTCGACACTGCTTACTGCTCTACTGCACGCACACTGCAAGTATTTTGACAACTGCAGGATTAATTTTGCAGAAGACATAGTGAGCTGCCTGGCAGAAGAAACTGGTTTGCTTGCTCATCACTTGCTCCACGTGTAATGCATGTCCTCTTTTAAGCTGTGGTTGTACAGCAGAAAACAAAACTGCTTTGCCCCAAAATAAATGAAAAATTAGTTTCCGGCATAATCGGCTACCCTGTCTTCCTAAGCAATCATCATGCATGATGAAGCCCTGCTGTCCTGGGGATGGTTGAACATGTGTCTGTCCATGGGAAGTGCAGAATTAATTCCTTGTTCTGCTTTGCTTGCTTGTGCAGGTTTTGCTTTACTTATGAAACCGTGTTTAAATCAACCCACAAGTTCTTACTTTTCCAATTTCCTCCCCCATCCCACAGTGGGAAGTGAGCAAGTGGCTATGTGGCCAGCTGGGGTTAAACCACAACACTAAACTAGCATAACACTTCAAGACAAATAGTTGATTTCCAAAATATGTATAAGGACTCACATGCTCATGGTTAGGAAGTAAACATCATACAAGTAAGACTTCTGTGATCATTTAAACTTCAAATACAATAATAGGTGAGTTTCAAGGAAGCCCTTTCCTTGCTCTGTGGCCATTAATCCCTTCAAATGGTGTGACCACTTAATCATTGTCCTTAATTTTAAAATAGACCTAGAGGAGAGGCCCCAGGCTCAAGCAATAGAACTGAAGTTCTTGAAGGCTACATCATCACCACCAAATGGCAAAAAAGAAATTGCAAAGCCAATGATGTGGCCAGAATCAGCAGATCAAAGAGCTCCTGTGCGTCAGCCCTTTTCCCTCTCAAAGATCTCCTACTGGAGTACAGCAAAGGTATCACCTCACATCTGTACAGCAGACAGACCTCTTTCAAAACAAATGGATGTAAATTGTTGTCCTCAAAGTCAGACTTCCACTGCTGCCTGGAGCAAGTGGCATTTTACCCAAAGTATTTCTCGACAAATGAGAAACCAACTTAGTTTAAAACTACTTCTCCTCTATGCCAGTACCTCTGGTTAGTAGAATACAGTGACTAGCTACATGTAATTAAACACATGCTATACGTATCCTCAACAGTGTTTTCTATTAATTTTCAACCATATTCAAGCATACACTACACACATAACTTGAACTGAGCAAGCTTCAAAAGTGGATTTAGTCTTCAGTACAAAAAAAGTAAGAAAAAGTCGAGCACACATATTTGTCTTCTGAAATTTCTTTTTTAATTCAATGTAAAAGCATTTACAATTTACAGTATTTACAAGCAGTTCAGCTACAAATTTCAGACACAAATGAAAGTATGTTCAGCAGGTCCATTGTGGCTAATTAAGTGTCTGAAGTCAGGAAAACTTGCATTAAACATCAGAACTTTCTAAACTTTCTAGGCGCAAAGAACTCCTACAATAAATTGCCTGATGGGGTTGTGGAATCCTTAAACAAATGGATAGGAGGAACGATGCAGTTCTGGGGAGAAGAATAAACTGTGGACCCGTGGAGGTCCCATTTAGCCCAATGACTGCATCCATTTAGAGAATATAGAAAGTGTATCAACAAACAAGGGCTTAATTATTAAAGAACTGCATTTTTTAAAACCACACCAGAGAAAACTATATAGCTCATTCACTTTGTAAGATGAAAGGTGCTTTGTGTCTGGTTTGGTGTTTTGTTTTGGTTTTTTAAGACATGTTGAAACTATTAATTTGAACCAAGTATAACAGCTCTTATTTATTAATATTAAACTGTTGACATGGCACTTCAGAACAACCAGTTATTTCTAGCCTTGAAAAAAACAGCTATTCTCATGCAAGTTTCTTTTCCTGACATCTTAACAAGTGAAAAACTACATACAAGTATGCATGTCTTGTGTCCTGGTTTGAAGCAACCAGGACTCAAGATGTCTTGTTTCCAGAGATGTCATTTAAACTAAATTACTGATTTATGCAGAAAAACCATAAAAGCCCAACTTGATACTTCCGTGCCAGCACGCAGTATCGCCACAATACTTCACTGCTAACTGAAGATCTGAAAGTAAAAAGTTACGATGCCCATGCAAAAATGAGAACTTAAGAAATTCTTAGAAATGTTGTCAGGTATTAGGCTGAAGTTTTGTGATGCAATTTCTCTTACACAAGATATAATGTTTTGGAGTTTTATATTCCATCATCCCCCAAATCATTTTTAGGAGACAGGAAGGGAGAAATGCTGAGCAGTCATAACAAGATAAAAATCACCTGAGAGAGCCTGAAGTGGTGAAACCTTTCACATACGTCATACTGGATCGCTGGTATGCCTATAAAAGGCACAGACAGTAAATGATTTTGAACCTGTAAATGTTAGGCACTTTGATATCCTGTGTCAAGGTGTGGTACATGAATATCCAGAAGCTTAAGCAAACTACTTCCTCATCACAAGAATATTTATTAATTTAAACTCATTTAGTAATTAAGTAAAAATGCATAGATAAATACTACCTGACAGCTTCCAAACCCCATGGCTTAGATATTTGGTACTACAGGAATGGAAAAGTAAGGCTAACTAGCTGTAACTAAAAGGCATTTCCCTGTCCCAAGAAGTCTTAACACTGCAGGCTGCTAAACTGTACCCTAGCAGAAATATCATCATGTACTTACTCTTCATAGGCTCTCTTTTACTATCACTCCTAGCAACTGCTGGAAACAAGACTCGGGCAAATAGAGCTTGCTAACCCAGGGAACACATTCCTCTCTCACTGTGGCCTCACATTTTCAGCTAGTCACAGCTAATTAGAGAATCTGGTGCTTTACGCACCCTTAAGCTTCTTTATTTCACAATTATAAAGCCTGCAAGCTGCTCTGAGAAATTTAAACATCTAAACTACCCCTGTGCTACTGGCACTTGTGAAGTACACATTACATAGGAGACGCATCTTACCTGCAAGGAGGGGTGATAATTCAGTGGGTTTTGTAATTACAGTTCAGAAATTTTCACAAAGAAAAAAAAAGATAATACATTTAGCCTTGTGATAGCTACAAGAACATGTCAGTTTGTGCTATACAACATATACCTATGCACACAAACTCTCATACTCCTGTGCTTTATTTTCAGCTTACAGAGTATCAGTGCCTTTCCATCACATGTAACTACCCACCATACCAGATTTTTCCCATATGCTCATGATTCATGTGTCATTTCTGATCTCTCTTACCATTCTTGTCATTAACTATTATCCCAGCACCTGGCTGGCCCCTTTTACTCACATTGGACTCCATGTGACTTGAAAGATTCAGGACAACATACAATGTAGTCATATTGCAGGAGAAAGTGAAAAGAATCAGAAACAGTTACTTGGTTTTAAAAACAATCTATTTGCCCTCACAGGGCAAAAAAACATCACTCCTCTTCCAGTGGCAGAGGAAAGCCTCCCAGAACAGAGAGCACCTAGCGACCCCTTATGTTCACACAAGTCTAAGAGGCTGAGTCTTGGTTAATAATTCTTCTAACAGTGCCAGGGTTTCAACACACATAGTTAAGAATGTAAATCTAGCATTTTCAAGAAATTACATACTTCCAGCAGAATAGTTCTGAGGCAGATACACCAAATGGAATGATTACTGTGGCTAATTTCTGATCTTGGAGAACAGCAGCCTTTTTTTGAGGGGGGACAAAACTGATCTATTATCTTCCCATATAGAGTAGAGAAGGGAAAAATAGCTACTGTCTTTAAATCTTCAGTAATTGATTATGTACCATTGCGGTTAATGCTGGATATCTGCAAGAATGGAAGCAGTCCAGAAACTGCTGTATAAACTAACTTTATCTTGGAATGTCCCATCCCTGGCAGTGTTCAAGATCAGGCCGGTTCAAGATCAGGTTGGCTGGGGCTTTGAACTGCTGGCAGATGGAAGGTCCCTTCCAATCCAAGCCATTTTATGATTCTACAAATGCCCATGCCACTGAGATGGATAAGAACAGAAGTACTATGATACCGTTTTTCCTTTAAAACCACCTGCTATAACATGTAAACATTTCTAATAATTCTATTAAAAATATCTTTTAAAACAAAGATATAATTTGGTATATGTGTACCATCTTGGCTTCATTAGGAACTATCACAAACATTTCCGACAATCAGGAAAATACCCCTTAGATCTCGACTAAAGGGAAATAACTGGATTGCAGGCATTAGGCTCAAAACCTTTTAAATATAAAGATCCTTATCCTTCAGTTTTCAACACTTTCATTTCATTCTACAAAATTCAGAGGGCTGTCAGACGACAACTTCTGAAATACCATTTATCACATTTTCTATTCTCTTGAGATGTATTTTTAGAGTGTGGAAATTTGGTGTAGTTATGGCATAAAAAGGGGGGAAATGGTAGTCATTTTCAACCTGCTAGAAAGCATATTTGGAAGAAGTCCTGTTGATATCTATTTCAAAAAATCGTATCATTCTAAGAATTTGGACAAAAATGCTGCTGAGGAAAGTAGGCTGTTGCACTTTGAAAACATTTTTGCAATAATTTGTTCAACCATGCATTACACACCTTTTTTTCCCCAATGAGCATAAGCCAGCATGCTAATGCAGGAGTTACCCAGAATGTGACATAGTTACACGACGTATGTAGGTGAACCAAACAGATGCATCTACACACAAATAACAGCACCTTTAAAATAGCTTTTTTCAGTCACAGGACTTACAATTGAAAGGAAAAAGCCTACTGTTTACTTGCTGAAATGTACAAAGCAATGGTCTTGGAAATACATATTTCAGTGCAGAAAAGCCTGTAAATAACTGGTTTTGGCTACAGACTAAATTCTTAAGATACACAGGAAAAGGCTATAGGCATATTCTCACATAAATAGCATTTTGTTTAATACAAAAATAGCTTTCAAGAGAAAAAGACAAGCAGGAGAAATATCTCCAGCAAAGACAAAAGCTCCCAAAATAGTTCTTGCACATCTCTATCATAACCAAGTGAAGGCCTTTTAAGCATTATATTAAAATTAATTTTGAAAAGGCTTTGAAACGGAAGGAAATTAATACAGCTGCTGTTTTATACTCCTTCACGAAGAAGCTCGTTCTCCGTAGAGTACTGTTAAAAAAGAGTGCTATTTCAAATAGAACAGTGAATTATGTCATACACACAAACACTTATAAAGTGGTTAGTATGAAATTTCCCCCATACTTTTTATGCTGTTCTCAGGCACTATTCTCAGTGCCTGATCAGGATCCCATTGTCTATACTGTGCACTGGTTATTCTCTTGGATCAGAGCAAACACACCTTGCAGATTTTCATAATATAATCTGGACATTCCATAATTTTCAGTAATGCTGTTCCTCCTGAGTTCTGATTAAACACATCAGCTATCCTGTTTAGTCAGCTGGCCTGTAAGCAATCACAGGCTGTTCTTCACCAACATCTATCAACATATCTAATGGAACATGAGGCTTGTCATAGCCAGAAAACTTGAGACACCTGTTTGGAATGACTGTTTGCTGTATTTCTGTGGCAGGAACCTCTGGACCTGAAGAGTTACTGCATATATCCATTTGGCTATTGTCAGAAATAAAGTAATTCTCTCTTACTTTGTGATTTTGTTCATCATCAGCAGATACCTCCTCTGTGCTTTTCTGCACAGACACCTCTTCTGCTTTGGCTGGCGTCCCTGGCAGAAGAACAGATGTTCCTTCACTGGAGTTCTCAGGACTAGCAGTTTCTTCTTTTGGCTCTACCTCCAGTGAGGTTACTTCATCATTCTGTGGCAACACTGACTGGCCTGCCACGAAGCTTATTACAGACATGTATTTTATTTCCGATTTTGGTTCCGGAATGCTGTCTGTGTTCAGGTTTCTTATCACACTGACCTTAAATTGGAAAAAAATTAAAAAAAAATAAATTAAAAACTCCTTTTAGTTCCACATAACCTACTCATTTGCTTTATCATCTGTCAAAGTTTTGAGGTTGAAAAATAGAAAGTAACAAGTTCATAATACAGATTTAATGTCATTAAAACCAATTCCAACAGAAATTAGCAAAATCAGAATCTGGCTAGGTCAATTAGACTACATCTATGACTTGAACTGTTCCATTAACACTTTCATGCAAGCTTTTGTAAATGCTTTCTAAGTGCAAACAAGTGTGCAACGACCAAATCCATTTCATGTCACCCACTACATTTTAAGTTATTTCAAGTTTGCAATGTAGAAGAAACCAGTGAAAGAGGAAAAAGCTGTAATACTCTGCAACTAGCTGAAGAAACCTTTCATATTTATAGCTAATGAGTGTAACTTGAAATGCCTAATATTTTGTGGCAACTGTCTCAACTAGGAGGGAAGTAAATTTTGGAAAGAGACCTTTAAAACTACATGAGAACCTTTATGCATACCCACTAGTCACATCTATGCTGAAGTCCTACTTATTTTCTCCTCCGCCACCAAGCACTTCTTCAATGCTGTGAGAAGCTTTTAACATTTCACTTTGAAACTCCTCCCCATGAAGAACATATCAATTCCTTCAATGGCCAGGCTGCAGCTTGTTTTAAACATTTATGACATACTTTCAGGCAGTTTAGATTCTTTTATATATATGTGTGTGTGTGTGTGTTTTCAAGGATACTTATGAAAATCAAGTAGGGTAAATTTTCAACTGTCTGATAGCATTCCCTAAAGCTAATAAAAAGCACAGGGAGAAAGGGTTACTCAGCTAATAAGTGCCCTTTTCCAAATTTCATAATTCAATATATATCACAGATGACCAAGTACTATAGATAAGCTAATTTCTTAATAAAATGTACACAGTCACTTTTTTCTGAGATACTTTGTAAACAGTCTGACTGAAAAATCAGGTTGAGAAAAATTTGGAAGAAAGGGATGTAGGTAGGAGGACGAAAGGGAAAGAAAAATAATGTTATTTTAAGAAAAGCTGCAAATAGGCAAAAAGAACCTCCCAGTCTGTATTAGTGTTAAGAACTGAGCCATCAAAATCAGATTATCAAATCTGACTGTCCTTTTCCAGAATATTCCTTGATCAGAAGGTTGTGAGGCTGTAACTTTGCAGTCTTGCCTTCACAGTGTGCTGACCTCATTAGAACTTCCTTCATCTCTCACTTCAGCCCCATACCTTTTCCCCTTTTCATCTGTTGATGGTACTGTGGTTTAGGCTGGATCAACGGAACTACTGGAGCTTAAAAGACAAACAAACACCACCACCACAAAACCCTAACCAGCACTCCCTGGAGAGGAGTTATTTGTAACTTAAGTGAGTTTTATAAACAGCTGGGTTAGCGCCACTAAAGTGAGGCGGTCCCCTTGGCTACCACTGAAAAGCTAGTAAAAACAGCATTAAGGTGGTACTGAGAATATACCACATTACAACCTAGCTATCATTCAGCCATCATTCTCTCTGGATGTTCATTTTCTGTTATACAGAAGCAGTCAGAATACTAGATAAGTAATGTTCAGAGTAATTTCCAGGAGCATGTATGGAAACCACCCATTCCTAAGCAGAATCTTGGAAGACAGTTACAGAAATCAGAAAACAATTACTAATGCACAGATACTAAAAATGTTATGAACAGCTGGTAGGATTAATGTACCTTTTGAAAACCTGTTCATACAGATAATCTGAAAAAACACTGGATACTTATGCTACACCAACACTGACCTTGAAGGGACCAGCACCTGTAATTTTAGGGGGAGTAGCAAAAATGTTACTCCAATAGTCACACAGTAAGTGACAAGACAATGAGCTATGTAAGCAGGAATACTTGAGGAATGCAAATGAAAACAAAACGCTATAGAAGCTATGGCTAAAAGCTGCATTTACAACTTTCCATTTCTACCCATACCAGTACATGCTACACTGAAGTTAAAACCTAAACCCAAGGACTTCTTGCTTCTGTTCTTTTTAGGATTTTCATGTAGCTCTAAAAAAAAAAATAAAAAAAAATAAAATCAGTCCTAAAATATGTTAAGGGACCACCTTGTACTCTGTGCGGGTTCTGCATTTCACAGTGCCTGCTGGCAATACTAGAGATAGAACCCCCAGATAAAATAAGTACCCTCTGTACAACTACATCCAAGACTTTTGTTCTCAAAAAGGAAACTAGTTTTCTCTCAGTCAGTTTTTGACCAAAGCAAGACAATGCAAATAAACTCTTATTCCCATCCATGAAAGAAGATAGTGATCAGAATTAAAAGACTCTTGTAAGTTTCCTGGTACCAAAGGTTCTTTAAGAGTCACTGAGTGATGACAAGGTAGCAATTCATGCAGTTGTTTCTAACTTCCATGAGAAGAAGTTAGCTTACTACACTAACTGGAATCCCATTCAAAGCATCTCAAGTAGCAAGAGTAATTAAGATATGGTTGTTATTTGAAGAGAAACATTTACTGTAAGCAAGTTAGTATTTTTCTTTTGTGCACATTATCCCATACTAGCAAACTGACAGCCAGTGAGTTTAAGCTGGATGTCAGCAGTATTTCCCGGCATGTACAGGTGCTCAGATATCTTCCTGTCTTCAGTGGCAGTACCTGAGCTTTCAGATCTTCACTGTCTCAACAGACTAGGAAGATACACCAGTGAAAGTCAGGACAAAGGACACACATAAACCACATATCCAAAAAATATCCATAAAAGTTAAGGTATTGGTTTCTTTCTTAACTTTCTTTTCTAAGGGCTCGTCCACCTACAAATTCCCAGTAATTTTAAGGTGCACATTTTCTGAGGAAAGTTTGAGAAGTCAGTTTCAAATCCTATTAGGAACTTCATAAAATCTGCACAGCCTTTGCGTGGTCCACAACAATTTAATGCTGTGTAAATGTATGACCAAGAGACTGTGGTACTATCCTGCAGGTGCTCACAAAGGGGGAAATATTCACAAAAGCTAATGAAGCAGCTTTTCTCTTCTAAGATGACAATTATTTGGGCAAGTATCAGTCAAAGTTTACAGGACCAATTACAATCCTCCAAATCAAAAATGTATGTTCCAAATCAAAAGCATGTCGTATAACTAAAGAAGCCAGAGTCACATAGAAAATTCTTACATTTCATGAATATCTGTAAGCATTCTACAAATAAAACGTGAGAGAACACAGCCTTGACAATTCAGTCAGGCTCATAAAAAGCATCAGCAGATAGCAGAAAAGCTGACTTATGTACGAACCAAAACACTGAAGATGGTGCTTCTCAATGAGTCTCTCTCAGAGAGCAGATGTTTTCTACCCATGAAAATATTTGCCACCATTTAAAGAGGCAGTAGGAAGAAAAAAAAAAAAAAGACAGTGAAGTTAAAGCAGAGGAGATGCCTGTAGCGTATCAGTAAACCAAGGCCAGGCTTCTTTGAAAGTGGATAAGCCCTTACCACAAATCTTACAACAAAAATCTAAGTACAGGACAAATCACACAGAAGACAAACTGGAATGACTGAAGACGGTCAGTGGGAGAAAACAGCCTCTTGACATACTTTTTGTGAGATAAATGAAAGAAAATGAATGCCTCTACCTACAGCTGGGTTCCTGTGATACAGCAGAAGACTAGTATGATGAAGTCTTGTAAAGGAATCTGTCGCATTTCACTAAATGCATATCCTGGTAGGATTCTACTAGGAATAAGGATGTTTAAAACATTTAAACATTTTCTCTAATGAAGGTAATCATTCAATGCCTACACAGAAAGACAGATGCACTGCGGAAGTAGGACCTGTACGTGACTGACACGTTACTCTTGGGAGTCACAAGCAGCACAACAAAGACTAACTATATAAAAGTTCTTTGGATCTAAATGGCAATGGATTTCTTCTTTCTTTTCTTAGGGTATATAGGAGTTGCAAACATAGCTGCTTGATGATTACCATTTTCTTAGTTCTCCTTCTGTTGGAGAATTTCAACTTGCTGAAAGTCACTCGAATGGTGTTTCAGCATCTACTTAAAGCCATCAGGAAGCAGATCACCGGAAGGCAGCAGTCCTAAGATACATCACCTTGCCTAGCCCTTTAACAGATGGAAAAATTCCCTAGGTGTTTCATTTTCAGACAAGCTCAGGTAAAGCACAATGTTCATAACCTGTATAGAAAGAAATGCCTAGTACACATTCAAAGGTCAGGGTCTCAATTCCAAGAAGTCTAGACACAACTTCGTATCATTAAAATTATTATTCAGATCATTTACATTATTTATTACTTTAAATGAGTAATCAAAAAATAATCAATAATTAATTAGCTAAGTACTTATTTTACAGTCTCACATTAGTCATATCTGCAATTTGTATCTGTTACTAGAAACTTCAACGAAAATGGACATAATCACAGAATATCTTGAAGGAAGGGACCCATGCATCCGGTTGCATAGACTGTCAGAATACTAGACTGGTATAAATACTAAACATTTATGAGGCCATGGTTAAAAAGAAAAAAAAAAAAAAAAAGAGAGACAGGCATAAAGATGTTATAGTTATAAAAGATAACTAGCTGGATATTAAAAAATCTGGTGCAGAAAAGTCTGAACTTACCAAAGACTTAGGCAGCTTTATGTTGTTCTTCCTTAGTTTCTTGCAGCCACAACATACTGTCAGTATTAGGGTCAGGCTCAGAATAGCAAGACACAGAATGATGATATATTCTGTGCCTAAGGAGTTAGAGCAAAATCTGTTAGAAAGCACTGCTGTATCATTTAGAATAACTTCAAAACCAGTAATAGCTCAGAATGACAAATACACATTATAGCTATGCAATTTACCACCTTTTTCACTCAAAAACCCCCTTAATTTATGAAGCATTATATCAAATAAATAAAAATTAGAATGAAGATTTTTAATTCATATAAACAAATGATGTTTTACAGAGGTAAAAACTTTGCAATTAATTTTTTGTTCCTTAGAGATGATGGGGGGGATGAACAGATTTGTATCTTTTACATGCAATAACTAAAATGTGAAATCTTCCATAATGTAAAATTGTTAACTTTTACTATTAAGATTCTGCTAGTCTGACTGTCCTTAGCATCCTCCTCCCTCAATCATACCATTGCTCTTGTGTATAAAAAAAGGAACACAACTGTGTGTATCAATTTTATCTCTCTTCTCTAGTTAAGTTTTGGGCCATAATTAAATAACATTTAAAATTTTCTAAGAGGTTATCAGAGATAAAAAGTTAGGTCACTAGCTGTGTTTGTTCTCTTTAAGATCAATGTCCCAACTTTATGACAAGTTTACAGCTGCTTCAAACTCAAGGAAGTGTACATATTATGTTCCACACTGATGAGATTAAGCAAAAAGCCACTTGTTAGAAGTGAGACAATGTTTCTGAAAACCATGTAACTTGATGAATGATTCGTTATTTGTTAATTACACCAATCATCAGGTGCAATAGAAACATGTTTTGTAATACCAATGAAGCAGGAAAAGCATCCAAAGAAATTAAGGGTTACTTGAAAAATAACACATGATCTTTAAAGGACTGTAGAACTGGGAAGTGCTTTTGGGAAAGAATGACCATGTTTTCCCTTTTTTCATATTCCCCCATAAGCATCCAAGTCATTCCATGGCTGTATCAGAGCTTGAATACTTAGCTAGATCAGATCTCTGGTCAGACTCAGCATGTCTGTACTAAAGCTTAGAATTCTCTTACTCAATGTCCACTTGAGAGAAACATCAATGCAGCTTTCTTCCGATGGGGCACCAATCATCAGATTGTCATATAAAGTTCCCTTTGCTGAAACACAGTAAGTGGAACCTTCAGCAGGAACTGGGATGTTGATGCTACATTTATACATTGTACAGTTGTCTTCTGTGAACTCTTCTTTGCTCTGCAAAAAAAATTAA
>JANHGB010052452.1:0-16638 GCA_026283785.1 Coracopsis vasa | reverse complement strand
CCCTTCAGGCACTGGAGCTGCTCTAAGGTCTCCCCTTAAGGAGCCTTCTCTTCTCCAGGCTGACCCAGCCCAGCTCTGAGGGACTCCCCACTCTGCTAAAGGTATCTTGCAGATTTACAGGAGCAATCTGGCTACTGGGCAGTGAATCCCTTTCTGGAGCAGAGTCTACTTCCCCACATGCTTCAGGTGCCCGCTGGCAGCCTGGGATGAGCGCTGAGTCCTTTGGGCATGGGAACAGGTTACGCTCCCACGGGACACGCCAGCCGGGAGCAGGGATAGGGAGCTTTCAGTTACCCATGCAGCAAGCGGCCCAGTGTGCAGAGATGACTTTTCCAGGGAATTAACCACACGGGGCAGGTCGGCATTCCCCAAGGCTGGAGGCAGCAGTGTGATGGGGACATGCAGTGAAGCTCCCTGGGAGCAAACAGCTTGGCTTCCCCATCCCCCTTTTTTACAGCTTGTTTTGCCTTGGCTTTGGAATAAGTTGTTGCCACACTTTCACACCACAGCAGTAGCTCTTTGCTTCCTGTAAGGAATCTCAAGGTCACCCCAGCACTCACTCTCCTGGTGGGTATTTTTTGGTGTCAAATACAGTATAAAGGAAACATTTCAAATCAACGCGATGACCTCCAATCTCAGCTGCCATCAAGTGTGATGGAGGCAGGAGAGGAGCAGGGGAAGATGCCACCTTCTTACAAGCACTGAGCAGGAGATGATCTTTGTATCATGGCTTCGCTTTTTGAACATCATCTTTTATCTATAGAGACTGAACCCAAAACTCCACCACATCTTTTTGGAGCACAGCAGCTCCAATGGGCTGTTCTGGTAGCCTAACAGAAACCTGCCCGAGTATTGGACACCACATGAATCCCAGTGTTTAAGTACAACCACAATATCTGTCCAGCTAATCCTCCTCAGGTGTACTGGAGAAGAGCTGGCACCAGCTCTATGTATTGCTGAGGTGTCACACAAAGCCCACAGGAAGCCATCAAACCTCAATGCACGCTCTCTATGGCCACCCAGCTTTTGTCTCCAACAATCCAGACATTTCACAGCTCCCACTATTATTGCCTGAAAGCTTCCTGTCAGCTCTGGAGGGGGCTGGAAGCATCCGTGTCAGATCTCTGTGGAAGCTGGATGCTGGCAATAGTTAATCCCAACTAACAAACCGTCAAACCACAAACAAATCCCAGGCACATTGGGCATTATGTATAATAGCTCGTGTTTGTTGAGCTTTAGGATTGAACTCCTGATACCTCCTGGATGTTCTAGGGATTACAGCAGTATTAACTAAACCTAATTACATGTAGTTGGACTATCTGACTTGCACACTCCTCTTAATGTATATTTGGCCTTTTTCTCTTTCCTTTTTGACCATTTTAAACTGATTAATTCAGCTTTAAGTGCCACGTATTCAATTCTCCTGCAGAAACCTGAGCACTGCAGCCCTCTCACAGGGGCCTCCCCGACCCCATCCTCTTTCCCCATGCACAATAACCATCTTTTGATGCAGCCGGGGTGTGATCAAAGGAGATGCGGGGATGGCTCAGGTTTTACCTGAAATATTTAAAGCCTTTCACCAAGTTCATGGAAACTCCTGTAGAATTGATGAGGGTTTTTTTGCCAGGCAGCGCTGTTCATTCCAAAGTCTCTTTTTGGGGCTGCAGGAAAACCTCACAGTGCTGAAGAGGTGGAAGAACCTTAAACCCAGCAATAAATAAACTATCAGTGGTTCCTGGCGGGCAGGCGGGCTCAAGCCTTTGGTTCCTCTCTGAAACCACCTCACAGTTTGACCCTACAGATGGACCGTTCTGTTCCCATTTCCATGCAGGGGCTGTTTTCTCTCACTCACTCCCAGGCTGTGCAGCCCCCGGGCTCTGTTTCCTGGTAGGAATCCCACATCCTCCAGCTTTCCTGACACTTCATCTCCCCCTCACAGTCCTTTAGCCAGTCCTGCCTTCAAAGTTTGCTCTGAAGCCTCCATAGCCCTGTGGGGATCAGGGTAACAGGCTTACAGCTGCCCAGATGACTTCCTGTAAATAGGAACATGTTTTGCTATTTCTGGATAAAAAGACTTCTCCAAAGTCTACCAATTTATTCAAATTGACAGCTTGAGAACAAGAGAACACCTCAAATTGATGAGGAACCGTGTGCCTCTGCCCGAGCACGTCTGCTGCTATTCCCTCCTCCAGGACCAAGACCTCCCATTGTGATGGATGTCCCTCAAAGGGATGTTAGAGACATCCATCTAGTTTGCCACAGCACTGAGGGCAGGAATGGTCCCTGTGTGGGGTTTGCAGAGCTGGTCAAGGTCATTTTTAATTCTCCTCACCAATCTACTTTGGTGGAAATAAAAGAGAAATAAAATGGCCTCAGATTTGATTTTTTTCCCTTTTGTTCTGCTTTATCCTTGCCCAGAGCTGACTCCTCAGCATGGTTTGATTGTTTGCTTTACACAAAACCTTTGCAAATTGATTATTCATCCCCTAAATTCCAGTCATAGAATCCCAGACTGGTTTGGGTTGGAAGAAACCCTAAAGCTCATCCAGTTCCAGCCCCTGCCAGGGGCAGGGACACCTTCCACTAGAGCAGCTTGCTCCAAGCCCTGTCCAACCTGGCCTTGAATGGTGGTCAGTCATCATGGTCTTCTCTTATACATCAGAATGTGGCACAGGGGCTGTGGATTATCCATGTGCAGTGGGGTAACCTGCAACTGAAGGGTTAATGCAAATCTCCTATTTAGGTGAAACAAGATGATCATTTCAGGTTTGCTCCCATCTGCTGTAGATGACAGAAGCAAGCTCTGTTTCCAGGCCAGCAGGGTGATGACAGCATCCTCATCCATGCTGAGGAGTGTTCGCCGGGCGCTCATGATCCATTTGTTGCTTCATTTCAGGTTGGAGCATGGAGCCCTTCCGATGGTTTGAACATCACAGAAATCCCCAAAGGAAGAGGCCCTAATGTCACAGACTCACTGAGCAACAGATCCCTCATCGTCACCACCGTCCTGGTAGGACACTGCAAGCCTGTCTTTAATCCTTTCCCCACAACTCAGGGATATCTGATCTCTCTGCACATTCCTGGGGTGTGATAAATCACTGCAGCTCAAAGGCCACGGCCTAATGCAAAATGATGGAGCCAGGAGGAGCCCTGTCAACCACCTGCCTTTGGTAGGCTCTTTGAGGCAGGATTTTCATCTCGTACTCTGTGATGATGTACAAACTGCATCACGTACAAGGGTGATATCAGTTCCTATTGACTGTGCCCCTCCTTGGCCTTGCACAGGGGGTGTCTCCTGTAAATGGAAATGAACTGAGATCCAAGTTTCTGCCATAACTGCATTTTCATACACTGGCTTCTAAAATAAGCATAAAATACAACCCTAAATGTTATTTGCATCTGCAAGACCCCTTTGTACCTTTGCACCGCTGTAAATGACCATAGAAAAGGCAGAGAAGGAACCTTCCAAAAGAAAAGCATGAAAGGTGATTTTTTTCCCCTTTTACTCGTATTGCAGTGACTTGTTGGAAGAGAAATATTACCCCAGCAGCCAGCGCCACGCTCCCCAAGCAATATGGGAACTGTGAAGTTATGAAATTGAGGGCACCTTCACTGAGAAATCGATTAGCAAACCGAGAGAGCTTGTGAATTGGATGTCTGGCCATTTTCAGTAATAAATTGTGAAATAGGCCGTGAATAAGTGGTTCATAGAGTTCAGAATTACCCCCTAGGAAATGCTGGAGACCTGGAGATACATTACTGAAGCGAGCGGCGTCCTAATGTTCAGTGCTTCGGCTGTTAAATATGTATGTAATCCCTACAGCGCTTCCCCAAATTAATAGTGCTTTATGGCAGCTCTGGAGCTGGTGTATTTATATCAAGATCCATAGATTGGGCTGATTCATAAACAAAGCACTAATTCCAGTGAAGAAAGCTGAGGAGGAGGCCAGGGAGAGCAGGATTTAAGCACAGGAGCTGTGTGTGCCAACCTGAACTCTATAGGCGGGATGTTTGCTCTATAATGCTGCAAATTGAGCTCCATGTGCCCTGTTGTCCCCTCTTTGAGACACTTTCATTTGGAGCCATGTGTTAGCTGCTGTTGGTATCTCATCCTTCCCTTGCCCTCCAGCTTTTTCCTGCTGCCTACCATCTCCTGCCATTTCCATCTGTCCTCTACACATTTCCTACCTCAGGCTCCCCAGCATCCCTTGTCCTTGGTGACTGCCCAAGCCTGATCTTCACCAAAGACTGTGCAAGTTTGCTCTTTGCTAACTTCACCTCTGCTGAAGAGGCAGAGATCCATAGGGCAAAGCTGGCTGGAAGGCACCTTAATGGGTATTTTTCACTTGTGCTGGTGGCTTGGCACTGCTGGGATTAAAGACACCCCAACCTTCCCACAGCATCTCTAACTGGAGCAGAAACTCTCTGGGTAGCCATAGGGGCCCATATCCCATCAGCAAAGAGGAAAATGAAATGAACTGGGGAACATTTTGGGATGGGCACCAGCCATGCACTGCTCCCTCACCCTGTACTTAACCCACCAGCCCCTTGCTTCCAGCAGCTACAGCAAACAACAGTCACTGCAGTGCACATCGGCTGCATTTCTGCTGCGTGGAACTTGGGGTTGAGTTTGTCCTTCCCCTTCTCTTGGTTCCTACCACTCCTCCTTTCCAGAGCATGAAATGGTTATTTTTCTTCCTGAAATCCTACCAAATGGAAAACGATTGGCTGCTCAGAGGAGACCAAATTACATGTTGTAGGGTAACCAAGGCTGCAATCAGCACCATGCAAAGTTAATCTATTCCCATCGCGTCCCAGTGCCAGCCCTGCCTGCGGATCCTGCACCCTGTGGGACCACAGCTCACCCTTAACAGGGACTTTTTGCCTTCCCGTGTGCAGGAAGAGCCCTTTGTCATGTTCCGTAAGTCCGACACGGCTCTGTTTGGGAACGACCGCTTTGAGGGCTACTGCATCGACCTCCTGAAGGAGCTGGCCATCATCCTGGGCTTCACCTACGAGATCCGGCTGGTGGAGGACGGGAAATACGGGGCGCAGGATGAGAAGGGGCAGTGGAATGGAATGATCAAGGAGCTCATTGACCACGTGAGTGGAGCTTAGCTGCAGCATGGGCAGGGGGGCTGCTGAGGGGTGGCTGAGCCTGGGATGTCCCTGAGCTGTCTGCCTGGGGCAGGAGCAGTGTGTGCCTGCTGTCACCCCCCCGAGGATGCTGCTGCTCTGCTCTGACAGACATAGGCTAAGGCACAACACCAAGGGGGCTCAGGGACCCCAGGCATGTCCCAGACCAGCTCAGCTGGATCCGGATGATGTATCCAGACTGCAGGTGTGCAGGGCACACTTTCATAGATCTATTTTGCTCTATAAAGGCAGCTGATTTCTGCAATCTCCTGGGACACGGAGCTCCCCCTGCAACAGAGCAGCTGTGCTCCTCCTAAAAAGAAAAGCCCAGTCTAAAGCCCGTTCCCAAAGCCCATTAAGCACTAGTGGAACTGTTGTGGCAGCTTTACTCTCACAGACACCAAAAAGTCACCTAGTCTGAAACCTCGACTCGCAGCCAGTTTTCTAGTTACATCTGCTGCCTCCAGCACATCCTGTGATGCCAGAAGCCCCGTTAGGGAGCTGAGGAAAGCTGGTGTCTTCAGGAATCTCGGATTCCCAGAAAGGGTCTCTGGGAGAAAAGACCAGGACAAAATTAAGTGATGATCTCTGCAGCACAGGCAGCCACGTAAGCAGTCCTAGAGCTGTAACACAGAGCTCTTCTCCTGCCTTCTGCTCAAGTGGTGCAGCTCTTGGATCAACTGTCACGTTCCTGCCTCCATGCTGAAAACACTGCTTAAGGCAGGAAAGAGACAAAACCAATCCCATCTATGCAGCAGCTCCCCTGGTTCATGGGAGAAGAGTGTATTTGCTGGTGAGTCCCAGCAGTGAAGGAGCTGTGCTGGGATCAGGTACCAGAGCAGTGCCTGGTGCTGAGGCTGCGGAGCTGCGGCTCCGGGATCCAGGTTGTGTTTCCAGATTTGGCTCGCCTGCCCTAAATGACATTGGACAAGTTGCTTCCGTGCAATGCTTCCTCCATCTGTAGAATGCAGATGATGATGATGATTGCGTCCCTTGTGGGACAAAGTGATGCTTAATCAGTTTGGGAAGAGCGCCGGCGTCCTTGGCTGGCTCACCCCGAGGAGCAGGGAGAGCAGGCAAGGACAGCCCTTGGGGAGAAGGACACTGCGCCTCACAGGGGAATACGCCACAGGCTGTGCAGAGCTGCCTTTGTGTTTCTCCTTCCAGAAAACTCCACGCAGCTCAAAATACACCCTTTAGAGTCTCTTACGCAACAGCCTGGCTCTGTTAGATGAGTGACAGCATCCCAGCAGAAGACATTGGTACTTTGCCATCACAAGTGCTGTGTGTGACATGGAGCTGAGCAGATGCAGAGCACAGGATGCAATCCTGGGCAGTGTGCTCCTGAACACAGCTCCTGCACTCACTGCCGGTGCAGGGTCTGTGGCTCTCACTGCAGAGTATCCGTAGAGCAGGGCTTTGAAGCAGTAATTGCTCCAAAGCAGGAAGTAAGATCTAGGGAACAGAAGCCAGACCATCATTTAGTCCAAACCATGTCACTTCGAGATGTTATAGGGCACTCAGGAGGCTTCCAGCCATTCCCAAAGCTGTGGTCAGCTAAAAGAGACCAACCAAGAAGGTGTGAGGAACAACCTCATGTTCATGAGGAACATGAAACTCATGGTCAACCTGCACTGAAGTATTTCTTGGTTAACTATTCAAAAAGCAAATTAACATACAGCATCAGGAAAGGACCAAGTCCCCTCTTCTTGCAGGTTTTACTGTACCAGGAGGTTTGAACTCTGCTTTCCAAGAGGTGAATGCCTTGGAGTGATTTATAACCACTGCCCAAACCCCATATAAAGCCATTATTTTCTTTATCTGCATGTCATAGCTTTTTATAGCAGTGTTTATTAAAAAGTGAAACTGCAACCAGAAAGCATTAAAAAGTGAAACTGCAACCAGATGGGGCCCTTCCTCAGCAGCAAAGCATCTTCAGATTGTGTGGAGAAAGCAACAACTGATTGGCACTTTGCAATGGCAAAGTTCAAACTTATTTCACACCTAGTAGGAGAAGTGTTGGAGACGGCATTCAAACAACGTTGTAGTGATGAAAACAGGGCTGCCCCCACTGTGAGTTTGATATCTGGGCTGGCCGGTCTCCAGATTCAATGTCTCCTTCTCATGAAAGAATCAGGATCATTCAGGTGGGAGCATAAAGCAGGAGGGATTTGGGGAGCTCCAGACAGCCAGGCCAGGATTAACTCTGTGCACTAAATCTGTGCATTGGTAAAGGCTTAAATCTGAGGCTGAGCCTCCAGGACTGTTGAGATGCACCAGCTCTGGTGGGCTGAGCTGAAGCGCAGGCTTGGTTCAATGGCCCGTGCATAGGAGAGGGTGCTCCTGAAGGGAAATAAGAGGCTGAAATGGTGATTGTTATCACTGGAAGGTCTGAGAGCTGTGGGAGATGCTGTGTACCAGGAACAGCCCCAGCCAAGGCTGAAATGCAGTGAAGAGGAGCTGGGTGAAGGTGCACAGCACACGTGATGGAGGATGGGCTGTTTACTCAGTGAGCTCTCATGGCTTGTTTTGGAGTCACACATCACTCTGTTTTCCCTTTCCTCTCTGATCCAGACATCCTGGCCATAGGCAGGAATGCCTTAGGCGAGGATCCTTTGTAAAACTGCTTTGTTTCTAGTCTGGCCTTAAGCATAAACAGGAAAAGCAACAGCAGTCGGAGCAGCTCACAGCATGACCCTAGCTGCCAGGTCCCCAGTATCAGATGTGGAGAAGGCAGGCTTGTGTGGTTACATACAGAAACCCTGTCCTGCTGCCTTTCATCTGCTGCTGGGCTTCATCACTAAAATATCCCTGTTTTGAGGTAGCTCCATTCATTCCCTGGAGAACCAGAGTCCTCTCTCACAGCAGCTCCCTGTTTATTGTCACTGTCCCTGGTCACTCCCACAGAGAAGCCTCAAGCAGATGAACCACAAAAGCTGAACTCTCACAACACAACACTGGCATGTGGGGGGTTTGGGGCATTCAGGTGACACAGAGATGCTCCTGTGTCCCACATCCATAACAAACAGGGAAGCTGGCAACTGTCAGCTCTCCTTTCATCCATAGTGAGCTGCTATCGATGTTTATTCATAGAAATTATCATTGACACAAGCAGAACCACACTGTGAGCAGTGGCCCATCCATTCTGATTTATAAATCTGAGCTGTCTGGCAAAATAACACCTGCAAATCTCCCCTGTTTTCTGTGGGCAGAATTCCATCAAACCGGCAGAATGAGCCATTCTGGACATTTTGCACAAACTTGTTCACAAATGAAACTTGTCTTGTGCTGAGGCAGTGCATATCAAACTCCCATTCAGTCTGAAACCTCATGTGGGAATAAAAAAGGTATGAAAAATAACAGGGCTTCTAATGGAAATCCCTGCCAATGGTAACTATAGAGAAGATGTAATATCTCTCCTTAGGGAGGGTTTATGACAGTTGATTTAACACCTTCACAATAAGTGGGCATTTATTGACAGTAAATTCTGGCAGAAATACATATTGCATCACATTGCCATTAATGTTCCTGCACTGGTTTATTTCAAGTGAGGTGAACTGGGGATTCATTGGAAGCCACTGGGCCTGGAATAGGGGAAAAAGAACTTCTCTGGGTAAAGTGTTCTTCACTTCTGGTTTAGACACTGCAGGAGCTCCTGGGAGTGATGGAAGTGCACGTTGGGTGCTCCAAGTTCTCTGTTTGCCTCTTCAGGTGGCTCTGGACCTGCCTTTCCCTCCCCATGGCTTGTTCACCCACCAGTAATTCATAGGAGAGGGCTTGTCTCTAAAGCTATGACTGCTCTCCCTTGGATCTTGCAGCCTTTGGCATCCCTTAGGCACAATTAATGGCAGTTCCCTCTCTGAAGAACTTCTTAAAAGAAAAGATTACAAGAGGTCTTCAAGGTCCTCATTTCTCCTCTTCAGCTTACAGCTTGGTTGTCCCTGTGACATCTGTTCTTAATTCACCACTGATATTAAATACATTCATTGACAGGAATGATGTCTAAATTAGGAATGAAACTGTAGGAGCAGCCATTAAAAGCTGGAGTCAGACCATTAACACTGACCCCCGGATGCTGCCGGGCACAACCCTGATCTCCTTGAGCATCACTTCTCACACTGAGTGTTTTCCTGTCCCTGGCCAGCGAGAGGGGAGGGATGTGGGCACAGGGCACTCAGCAGAGCTCTCTGATGCCTGCAAGTGAGAGCAGTCTCCCCTGTCATTCCTCAGTGCTCCAGGATCTGTGCCCACAGGGGTCTGGATGAGGGCTTCACTGCAAGGAGAGGTGCAGAAGGAAGCAGGAGTGATGCCAGCAGGAAGCAGAGCCATGGGGGTGCAGGAGGATGAAGCAGCACCTGAGCAAGAGGAGCAGAGATGGGCCCTGAGGCAGGGCAGTGGTGAGGGATGACAACGATGATGCTGCAACCAGACACCTGAATAACAGTTAAATAAGTAAAATATGCACTATTTCTGTCTCTCAGGCAACACACATGTAATTAGTTTATGTAAATACCTAGCCCAGATTGGCAAAACAAGCACAGAGGCAGCTTCTTGTCTGGAATCAATATTTATCTTGGTGCTGATGCTATGGGAGCTCTGCTGTCACACAGTTTTCCTCTGGTGGAGGCTGGATCCTGCAGGATTCCCACAGTGACTGTGGCTCTGCAGGAGCTGCTCTGCCCCATTCGTGTGATAACTGAGAACTTGGAGATAAGACTCAGCATTTCCTGATAAAAGCCAAATCTCTGTGCAGAGAATATGATCCTCCATCCACTGAATGCCCGGGAACTCGCATCAGTTCCAGCCAAGTGAAAATGCTGCAACCCAGGGTGGATAAGGAGATCCAAACCCTTCCAGGTGTGTTAGAGAAGTGTCTGCATTTGCTGCGTAGCTGCCTTGGCAAAATTCATCTTTCTGGCCTCAATTCAGCAGAACACTTAAGAACATACATAAGGCTTGGAAGGTGCAAGCCCCAGTAAAACAGAAGCGTGTGCTTAAGTGGTTTTTCTGGACAAGGGCCTTTAAGCCACCGGCACTTGCTATAATTCCTCATTTTAACTAAACCCCGTATTCCTGTGCAGGAGCGTAAAAGCTGGGGCTGAGTGAAGGAACCAGTGAGGGCTTGGTAATTGACTTCCCAGTTTGTAATGTCAGAGCACGAGAAATGAAAGCTTCGCCCTTGGTGGGGTTTGATTTAGATCCTCTCAGTCAGCAAACCCTTAATTAGAGGCCACCTTCAGAAGAAATCTGCATTGATAAAAGGGTATCGAAGTGCACTGCCTGTAATAGCTCAGGAGACCACACCAGCCCGGGCTCCCTAATACATGCTCCCTTCTGATGGGGTGTGACATTTACTGCCAAGGACACGGGGCTGTGATCAAACCAGAGGAGCTGCTGAAATGGCACAGGCAAATTTGATTTCTGCACTAAAAGCACTTTTGATCCTTGGGCATCCATGCAGATTCCCCTCTCTTCGATCTCTGTGCTAAAGCATGAACTCCTGGCTGTTAGTTAGCTTGCTATATCACTGACAAATGTGGCTTGGGAGCTCTCAGCCAGGCAGCTGCTCGCCAGCACTGACCACAGAACTGCTCATTTGTTTCCTCCTTCAGAAAAATCCATAGCCAAATCCTTCCCTATCTCCTTCGGTTTTCCCTGTTGAGTCAGGACACCCACACGGGAGCGATGGAGGAGCTAAAATCCTGCCTTTCTTTTGCCATTTCTGCCTTGTGACACACGTGTGCTGTAACGGGAGAGCAGCCAAGGTATAAGCCACCAGGCATCTGCTGGTACCCAGGATATGGGCTCTGCATCCCACTTCCAGCCTGTGCACTGCAGAATCCAGCATCCTGCAGAGCCCATCAGTGTCCCCACAGCCACAGCTGGCACAAAAGGGCTCGTTGGGAAAATACTGTTCCCATTTTCTCTTAAGATTTGGCAAATGGCAGTGATTGAAGCAGACGAGAGGGAAGGGAACCAACTGAGGAGCCATGTCACAAAATACACATCACTTTTACCCTTGCGACAGAATTCCTGAAACTCTTCTGTTCAGGACCTTTAAAGCCACGTTGTTTGGAGAGGAAACCCTTTTCCTGCACACACACACACGTCTGTCATGGAGAAAAGCTCATAGAGAAACTCTTCTGACAGAAAAAGGCCCAGATTCCTGTACTTCTAAATATTGCACTAACTTTCATCACAGATTTGCAGGTTAAACAGGACCATTCCCTGCCCTTCCTCCACAACTCGGGCCATGGATCTTCACTGGTTTCTACAGTGAATCCATGGTTTCTGTTGGAGTAAAGCATGTTCTAGCAAGACAGCTAATACTGATTTAAGGTTTGTGGGTAATGACAAATCCACAGTAGCTCTTGGTAATTATCACTCATGGATAATTGAGAGTGTTAATTTGCAGAACCAGCTGTTAAATAGATCTTGCACGGGAATGCCAGGCAATGGGTGCTGCTCAACTCCAGCATCAATTATGTGCCTGCATTTCCCTGGAAGTCAAAGATACTGAAAGAGGTCTGCAAACCCCAAGCAATGCAGCTGCCACTGAGGCAGCCTTGGATGTATTTACTTAAGGTGGTTTTTAAGGACGTGGTGAGAGGAATGAACGCAGCTCTGTACAACAAAGTTGGCCATGGCCTAGCACTGCATTTAGCATAGAAATGATTAAATAACAGACAGAAACAGAAGCCAGACAAGAAGTCAGGATGCAGAACATGCTCAGCTGAAATTCCTCGTGCAGCTCAGACACTTCCAGCATGACAAGCTGTGAAGTCCATCACTGATCAGCAAAGCATCTCCTCGGTGGGGCTGCAGCCATAGGGACAGAAGGCAGATGGAAGGGGAACAGTGAGTTTCCTCCTTCCCACCGTACACCATGGCTTCGTTTCAAGTTGTATCATGATGTGGACTGAGAGGGAAGAAATTGAAGCTTTTACCTCATGCTGCTACAATATTATTCCCTGCAAGTGCATTCTGGAGTGGCCTCCCCCTGTGCCTCTCTCCTCTTGCAGTAGTGTTGAAAGGAAAGTCAACAAAAACAGATCATCTCTGCAAACAGTGGGATGCGCACACAGCAAACCCTGCTGTAAGGAGCTGTGTGGCAAGAAACGAGCATAGCAAGGACCACAGATGTCTTATATCATTGTGAAACACAATTCTTCCAACCATTATAGAAGAGCCCATTAAATGAGCTCACTGCATCTGGGCAAAAGCTGCAGCGATTGTAATGTCTCTCTGCTGCCTGCAGTGTGTTTCACTGGTTACCATCACACAAACACCTACACAGTGAACGTCAAGGAGCAGAATTAGCAAACAATCCCTAATGCTTTCCTCTTCTCTCCCTCTTGTTGCACACAGAAAGCCGACCTGGCCGTTGCTCCTCTCACCATCACCCACGTTCGGGAGAAGGCGATAGACTTCTCCAAGCCCTTCATGACGCTGGGGGTCAGCATCTTGTACCGCAAGCCCAACGGGACCAACCCCAGCGTGTTCTCCTTCCTCAACCCCCTGTCTCCCGACATCTGGATGTACATCCTCCTCGCCTACCTGGGGGTCAGCTGCGTGCTGTTCGTCATAGCCAGGTAAGGAGGTGCACCAAAAACCATGTGCCACCACGCCACATCTACTGCCATGCCACAGGATGCCCTCCCCATGCTCAGATCCATTTTGCTGCCTGGTGTGTTAAACCTATGTTGTTATTGAAATGCCTTTTGGTCCATCACCCAAAGCAGGCTGTACTCTTGGCTGGGGATGCTCCCAGGTACCAGGCTCCCCTGCCCTGCGCTCTTTGGAACCTGTATCTCAGGTGATGCAAGCTCCATGGTGATAATCAAGGATGAGCTATCCACAGGGGAAATTTGTTTCTTTCTTTGCTAGCAAGAGCCTGCTTTCTATCCCTTTTACAGCTTTACCAGACTAAATGCTTGTGTTTGTTTGCTTTATTAACATAAGCCTCTCTGCTGTGTCAGGGCAGGCAGCTCCACACATTTAGCAGACTTCTAGTAGAAAAGAATTCTAAATGCATGCTCTTTTATGCTTTTAGAAACGTTGTTGCCTCCCCATTTCATTAGCACCTCCCTGGTATAATGGAGGGCAATTGTCCTGTTCTCCATCATTCCCATTCGTGCTCCTGTCAGGTTACTTCTCACCCAGCCTCCGCTCTGGGTCCTGCACCCCGTCCAGCTCCTGCCCCTAAACCCTCCACCAGCAAAGCTCCCACAAACCCTTCCCTATATCAGGAGAATGGAGAGCCCGTCGCTAGAGATCAGACAATGTGCCTGTTTACAAAATTAATACGCATCTAATTAGCATGTTTAAACCCCCTATATTTAAAAGAAGAATTAGCATAGATTTGCATGTGTTATTAATTTCACAGAGCCTTTGATGAGACGCACAGACCAGGGCTCCTAAGAGCTGATTCTACCTTTTCAAACCAGAACAAAGCCCTTGCCTCCGTGGCCATGCACAGCCCTCGCTGGATGTGCAAATATCTTGCTTAAATACTATGCCCGAGGAAGGTTCCTAAGCACAACCTGCACTTGAACACTGGTTTTCCCTTTCTTCCAGTTCAAGTTATGCCAGCAATGCCTTCAGAGCACTCCCTGCTCACCCCACACCTTGGACTGGGCACTATGGGCAGAGCCCAAGGGGCTGCTGTGAGGAGCTTTCCTCAGAGCATTCATCCAAACCAGCTTCTGTCTGATCCACTGACATCACATATTCAAGAAGATTGAATGGAAACTGCAGCAACCAGAATCCATTAACCCTCATGTTAAAACAAATCTGCAATTTTCAGCATCCCTCAGGTCCTCAGCAGCATTTAGAGATGATTTCACTGTGTAATATCCTAATTACACATAACAGCAGTTGTCAGAGTAAACTCGGCTCAGCAGGAAGCATTAGTGCTCCAAACAACCCAGGATGGCAAAGCCATCCAACCAAAGGCCAGGTTGGATGCGGCTTGGAGCAAGATGCTCTAGTGGAAGGTGTCCCTGTCCGTGGCAGGGGTTGGAGCTGGATGAGCTTTAAGGTCCCTTCCAACCCAAACCAGTTTGGGATACTGTGATTGCCATTACCACATCTCTCCAGCTTCCCACCCACTCTGCCTCACAGACAGCCCCAGTCGGATGCAGGTAGTGCCTGGGACACATAAATGTGGCCCAGTTTGGCTCTGTCCTGCCCCAGCTGAAGCCCTGGGAAGACACTGGGGGCCTCCAGCAGGGCAGGATGAGGTGCTCAGCAGTTGCTTTGTGTCAGAGAAAGAACCAGATGCTCTCAGCAGGGAAAGATCCTCATCTGGGAGAATGAGCCCGAGGTAATTACAGAAAGGGAAAATATTGCCGTGACTGATAGAACTCCTTCGCTTTGTGTCTCTGTTAGCCATGCAGAACATAGCTAGATGGGCTCTGCTGCCATAATGCCTTTGGCTTTAATGCCCTAAAGTATTAGACTGCTTGTGCAGCTTGAAGTGACAATTCAAATACAATTTTACCTTTATGAGCTTATTTTTCCCAAGCCATGTGATGGCCAAATCCAGCTCAAATTGTCCCATTTGGAAAGCATGTTAAATGGGCAAATTGTAGCTGCACATAAAATCCATTGCAGTAAATACGGAGGAAAGGTTGAAGGAAATGAGAACACCTTCTAGACATCACCTTGTACATAATGGGTATCTCTGTGCTGTGTTCAGAGAGCAGCCTCGGGCCCTCAAGCACCCAACTGGGTCCCAGCCTGATGTGGAGGGATAAAAACCTAAAGAACACGGGTTTAGTCTCTTGTTTTGTTCTGAAATGACCTGAATCAAACCTCATAATCCCCCTATATCATAGCAGTTATGATGTAATACAAGAGGTTTTTCCCTATCAGGCTATTTTTTGGCTGAAATTGAACCTCTAAGATATTGCAATTACAGCTTTTTGTCACGTTTTGCTCCTGACATTGCCTCTGTCTTCCTCTTCCGTCAAAGAACACCAAGTGTTCGCTGTAATTAAGGTTCTGCAAGAATGATCTTTTAACACGTGGAGATGGAAAGCAAGAGATTTCATGGGGAAAATACTTACTGCATTCAGAAGTAATGGAAACGGTATCTGCTTTTGACCCCGGCAAGGCCTCTAAAACCCAATTCTCAGAAGAAAACCACAATCAAAATAGCAAAGCCTTAATTCAGAGATGTGAGTCTCCTGAACTAGGCACCAGAGCCCTCTGCTGATGCTATAACCATAGGTCAATGCCACTTAAAACAACTTAGGGACTATTTAGAGGCCGGCAAAGGATGTATTTGATCCATTTCCCCTTTTAATCAGTCTCCCTTAGTTATTGATGGAGCCTCTCCTCGTACCCCCTCAGTCCCCAAAGAGCCATAAGCGCTTGCAATGTATAAGGCTTCGTATGGGTAATTTGTCTGGTGATTGGTTGCAAGTGGACTGTGGAGTGGTTGATGTGAGTTGTCACCAGCCTTAGACTGACACAGCCTCCAAAGCGCTGCTGATCACCTCTGGGTGCCCAGCGGGGCAAGGGCCTGAATATTCATCCCTAAGGAATTTCTCTGGAGATGCAATTTTGACTCCAAAGTCTTTTATGTCAGATCTTTAAAACCTCTTTGAAACGCTCCCATTTCCCTGCCAAAAGAGCAAGAAGAGAGCAAAATCCTGGGATTTGATGAAATATTTCTCATCCCCTGTTCCACACCTGAGGAAGAGGTGAATCCTGAGCAGCCCCCATTTATTATGGCTCCAGCTGTATGGGGTCAATGAGCCCCGCTCGCTCTTCCCTTCATTACCCCTCTGCTTCCACTAATGGCCCTGCTCACTTTCAAGCACTGAAGGTTCTCTCTCTGCTTTGTGGTTTTCTGACTCTTTCCCTATAATTTGAGCAGCACCAGTAGGTTTTCACTCAGGGACCTTGAAGCTCTTCCCTGTGTCATCTTGTCAGGCTCATTTGATCTCAGCAATTCCCGCTCCCTTTCATATTCTATCATTGGCAGCCCAAGAAAGTTTTCATCTAATTCTTGAACTCTGGTTTAATTCCACAGAAAGGGCTCAGGCGCCATCCTTTATACACCTCGAGCATAAATTTAGCGCAGGTTTAAGGAACAGGCAGTGTGTAAAGCTCAGCCTCAGTCTTGGTTTCCTCTCTGATTTTCTCTTATTGAAAAAGCAGAGGGAGGGGAGCAGTCAGATGAATGAGCAGGATTCTGGGGGTGCAGCCAGAGCAAGGCCTTGGGTCTGCACTCTGGAAGCTCAGAGCAGTCCCTGCTGCAGAAAGGCACAATAAGAGATGAGGAAAAGAGAGGTCCTTAAACCATACCTTGCACAAAATAGAGGCAAACAATGGGACATGGGTACCTAGAATAAGCTTTTTTAAATCAAAAGTCCCAGCATGATAAAATCATAGAATCCTAGCCTGGTTTGGGTTGAAGGGACCTTAAAGCTCATCCAGCTCCAACCCCTGCCACAGGCAGGGACACCTTCCACTGGAGCAGCTTGCTCCAAG
>JANHGB010052450.1:13729-50237 GCA_026283785.1 Coracopsis vasa | reverse complement strand
GAGGAATTCGGGAGAGCTGTACTGAACGTGATGATTTACTCCCCGCGGGAATAAAGGGGGGATTTAGGTGGTTGTGACCTAAACGGGGGAATAAAGGTCGTTTGCCGTGGGGAGATTAAAGGGGATTCTGGGAGCGCTTGAGTAATGAGGGAGTAATAGGATTCCTTGGGACCACCGACATTCTGCCGGAAGTTTAACATCGACTTCGTGACAATAAAATGAAGCGTGTTGTAGGAATGACTGTCAGGCAAGCAGTGTGCGGGCCATTGTGTCTCCTTCCTAGTCCACTGTCCTGCTGTTTCTCTGGTTGTGTGGTAAATGCTCCATCCCTGGCAGGGTTCAAGGCCAGGTTGGACAGAGCCTTGGGCAACATGGTCTAATGTGAGGTGTCCCTGCCCACGGTAGGGGGGTTGGAACTGGGTGATCTTAAGGCCCTTTCCAACCCTAACTATTCTGTGATTGATTTCCCACTCCTCTTGGGCATGTTTTCTGTTTACTAGGAGTGGGACACTAATCTTCAGAGTTGATTTCTCAGGGCATTTCTTAGTTCAAAAACTTTCAGAGCTTGAAAGCTAAAAGCAAACAAATACAAGATTTGGCAAAGGTTAAGGGAAAGTATTTGTTTGCCTACATGAGCTATACAAATTGAACTGTCCTCTTCCCCTCCCTTCTTTCTCTTTCCTTCCACTCCCTCCTGTGAAAAATAGACACTATTACATATTCAGTTTTCTCATTATTTCTGTAGACTTTAAGGAATCAAGACAGCAGCAGTGGGAGAGCCCTCTGAAGTTTGTGGCGTCTAGTCCACCTTTTCCTGTGTGCTCCAGAAAAGTTTTCCTTGCCCTTGGCTTGTGATAAATTACTCAAAGAGCATCTCTCTCCTGCAAATTCGTGTTGCATCCATCCTTCAGCTCTAATTCATTAGTTTGTAGGTTCATGGACCATTCTGTGGACAAGCTAGGACTGCCATTGGGAGAAGGCTTCATAAAACAGCAGCCTGTCTTTTCTACACAAAAAGCTTTGTAGAAATTGTGGGGTTTTGTTTGTTTTAAATACACAAGTGTCTGTCATTTGAATAAAAAAAAAATGCCCCCCCCTTTGCTAGAGTTTAAGTGATTTTAATGCTGGTTTTAAGTCACATTTTCAGATTTTTTTAGCTCTTTCTTTGTTCCATGCACGTTTCTTTGTTCTGTGCTTCACGAAATGAGTGCTGCGAGCTTTCCTTATGCTACCAGCAGGAAAAAGATCTCAGCTCTGAACTCCTTGGTTCTTTTCATCTCCCTTTCATTGATAAGATGGTATTGCTGAGGGGGAATAAGGAGCTGTACCGCAGGAGATGGTCAGCAGGCAGGTAAGGGGAGACAACCCAAGCCAATCTCATCATTGGCCATTGTAGGATCAGAGTGGGAAGTGAGAACTGGTAATGTGTACCTGCTTTCATGTGTTCACTGGTGAATGTCTTTCATGGAATCATAGAATAGTTTGGGTGGGAAGGGACTTTAAAGACTATATAGTTCCAACCCCCCATTAATATGTTAATAATACATTAATTAAGATATCAAATTCAGTTAGCAACTTAATGCCATAGCCATCTTTTCCTAGACGTAGTAAATATATTTATCTTAAAATTAATTATCGTGTCTAATAATTAATCTCATCAACTTTGATATATTATTGAAGTAGGTATTCAGCTATTACCATAGAACACATATTGCAAAATAAAACTGGTTTTAACAACACTTTCAAAAACATTGGTTTTAAAGGGGTTTGCAGGGCTTCAGGGAAATTGCGTCTAATCACAGGTCACTGCAGGCTCAAACCCAAAATCAGCTAAGACGTGCATTTTGATGGATGTGTGAGGTAAATTTTGCCACTTCGAAGACAATAGAATCAGAACATTGATTCTGGTTGGGTGTTTGAGCATCAAGGACAGCAAATGGGTTTTTACGTGTGTTCTGAGTAGTATTCATCAACAGATTGTTGGGCACAATCTGTTGGAAAGGAAGGCTGGAATAAAACATGATTCTGCAGGCGCTATGTGCCAGCATAACTTGAAATGAAGGGGCGCTTTCATGGAGTGCGTGAATGTTTGCAGAATGAGCACCGAGGTTTAGCTGAGAATTTAAGAGTATTGATGGACAAGGATGCATGAAATAAGAAACGAGTAAAGATGAAATACGTGGTCCATTAAGCACTTATGCAGGTTAGGAGATTGCTTCTGGAGGGAATATAAAGATCAGAGTAAAGAAGAAATCTGAGACGCAAGAGCAGATACATGAAGACTGGCACGCTACAGAGATGTGTATAGCATTGGTTGTAAATGTCTGAAGGACAAATATGTTTTCATTTACTTTAATAATCATTGTGTGTTTAACCCCAGCTGGCAACTAAATACCCCACAGTTGCTCACTTACTTCACGCACCCCCTGGTGGGATGGGAGGAGAATTGGAAAAAGGTAAAACCAGGGCACTAATATTATCATGTAAAAATCTCAGTATACGGCAGAAATATGGTAATACAGGTGATCTTTTAAACTGAAACCCAAACAAGAAAAAAAAATCATCTTTGCTGTGCCTAGAAAAGAGCAGAATGTTACACAATTTTCTTCGTAGTTTTTTATGTTCCACTTAACAGTACATACCAGTCTTTCTTTATTTAAATAGAGATGAAGTCAAAAATACTCTGTTAAGGTTAGGATTTGTTTGTAGTATTTAACCTGGTTACCAAAAATGCATGCTGGAATGGTGGTATTTTAACTCTTAAAACAAATTAAATTTGTTCTTAAGACAAATTAAATTTGTTCTTAAGTCACTGTTCATATGAACAATGTAAGTAACGTAAAAGCACAAGCATTCACAGAAGCACCCCTTTACTAGGTTAATCTGCTACAGAGAGTAATTGTACCTGATTTTTCACCATTTGTTAATTACTAGTACTGATCTATAACATTTTGAATGGCAGGTTTTTCTTACTTGCAGCAAGATTTAAAAAAAAAATTAAAACTTGCAGCATTTACCCATCTGGCATACTTCTGTTAGGCACCTCATGACTGGAATTACATCTTAAAGAAGGTCCTCCAAACCTATAGGACCCCAAGGAGAAATGAGTGTCAGACCCAAAGGAAAACAAAAGATAAGGAAAAACTTGAGGAATGTGGCTCAAATGTTATTCTAGACTACAGTTCTGTAAGAGTATTAGTTTGGGGCTTCAGCTGCATCTTTTAGTCGATAGTCTTGCTTATTTACCTGTTGGGCTTTGCATCCTCTGCAGTGATTTAGAAATTATATGTGAGAAAAAGTATGGAATATCTACCACAGAGTAGTTATTCTGCACCGTTATGTTGGGAGCCCTTTACAGCTTTAAAAGTCTGTCCTTGAAATTGGGTTTACCTAAACTGCAGGAAGAAAGGGACTCAGTCACTGAAGGAGGAGAACACACATGGGAAGAAAATGGCAAACTGTGACTTTTTGCTGTGAAGTCCCTGTGTACACGATCCCCTATTCTACTGTAGGATGCAAGCTAAATATGGAATACTAACAGGTATTATTTCATGCTTACTGTAACCTGAAATTAACGCACATGATAGTATTAGACCTATCAAGTTTGAACCCCAAAACTTGTAGGGCAGCCTTGAACCCTAGGGAAAGAAGTGCAGTTAGCTTGAGTAAGTCAAAGTGAGATAATGAAGAAGACAAATTAGTTTGTAGTTCATCATTTAACAAACAGCCTGTTAAAGCCTATAGCATTTCTATTTGCCTATGCACATATACGGTATTTAGCTGTTCTGAATAATAGGAATGTCTTGCACAGGCTGAGCTGATGAAGATATCACCATTGCTGTCCACCTGGACTGTACAGATGGTTGAACTAGCTCCAGAATTGCAGAATTATACAACATAACACTCTTTTAAACCAGCACTAATTTTGTTCTGCCTCAAGGACAACAGGGAGCTGCTTCCTGATCACATAGCTCTGCATGCAGTGGAAAACTATAATCTGGACTGGTGTCCCAGAACTACAGATCCCCTCTGCCCCTGGTCAGCAAGAGCATGTGTGAACTATCCATGACAAAACGGCAGTTTTGCCTTACCTAGATCAGTTTATGTCAGGAACCTGAGCTAAGAATGTTTCTTTTCTTGCTAATAAAAATAAATGATCAATTTGAAAGCTGTGAACATCTTCATGGGTACTCAGAATATAAAGATTGTGGCACCTCACTGATAGTTGGTGAGCACAGGAAACAGAGCAGCCTGCAGCTTTCAAAAGTTATTTTCAGGACAGTTGAGTTTTAAGCACCACTTTTAGCTCCAGATCTTGGGTACTTCAAAGGGCTACCCCCTGTGTTGCACAGCCTGATGTGACTGAATGAAGCAGCTTAATATTTATAGTTTTCTTTTTTTAGGTTTGTTATTATCCTTGGATAGAAGATACTGTCAGTACTCAACCTTGCTTCATATGGATGTATAGTAAGATGTGAAGATTTTAGAAGCTACTTTGTATAATTTCCTAAACCAATTTATTTATACTCTTTTTTAATATTTGAGATTTGATACTGTATTTGGAAACATCATTTAGAAATTAGCAGCTGGAGGACCTTACTGGTCTTTCTGTGCCAACACTGATTTCTTTCAGCAATTTCTTTCTGTAGAGATATACTATTTGTATGGCAGGAGACCACAGATGATTGAAAAATGTTCCTGTAGCGGATATGATTCAATAAAAGTAAGGTTTGGTATAGATCATGTTTGACTACTTGATAGGTAGGTATGACTAGTAGGTTTATTCATATCTTCACCATTCGTTCTTAATTGTCTTATTTTTCAGAATGCTTGAAGTATGAGAAGCTAGGGATTTTTTTTCCATATGACTCATGGAAGCTAAGAGAAGTGTCCTGATATTGATTCAAACTTTAAAATTCTTCACACCCACCGTTTATCAATCTTCATCTTTTATTTTATGTTCAACCAAGGCAAACCAAAGATAGCAACAGATCAATCACTTATGATTCAGCACTTTGGTGTAGTTGACCTTGAATTTGGTCATTTTTTTTATCTAAGGGCATTCCTTTCTTTATAATATCCTTGATATTCTGCTTCCTCCAGCCCATTCCCTCATCTCCCTTGTTCTGGGTGCATTTTTCTACCAAGCAGACTTTCCATGTCTCAACCATGTCTTTATTCCTGTTAATATGCCATTTAGATGAGGAATCATCAGGAGTTAGTCTTTGTATTCTTTGTCAGGCTTCAGATGATTGCTCTCACAGCAGGGTCGTAGCTGTGTGCGAGCTGATTACCTGCACAGCTGCAATTTTGTTTCACGCTTTATTGCAAGAGATAAGCATGTTGCTTTGTGCGGTGCTGAGTCCCCAAGTCCTCTGGTATATCTGTACCTAATTCTCGTACATCTTTGGCTCAGATGGGTATGACAGCAAAATTCCTTACTGTACATCAGCTGAGGTCTCAATCTGACCATTGAAGGCAAGAGTTAATAGTGTTCAGCAGATGTGATCAACTGACAGGGATGGCCTTCATCAAAAGAAGTCTGTTACGGGATTGAAAAAGATAATAGATGCCTATTTGAATTATCCTGATCTGTGAAAATGATGAGTAGTCTTCTGTTGAAAATTCACCACTGATTCAGTCAGATCCTATTTTGTCAGACATCTCTGTTCAGAACAATACCTGATGGTGCAGTGTCCTGTTTTTTGTTTCTTTTCCAAATGATGCTGAATCACTATAACAGACAGGATGCTTACAAAATCAGCACCTCATTTAAAATTCATATTCCCTTCAAAATCTGCCAGTACCCTTGCTCTTTCTCATGGTATCAGCTTTGCCACGTATAGTTGCTAAAATTTCCCAGGAGAAAAGTGGAAACAAATGTGTTGCTTGTACGTCATCATCACGGTTCAGTTGCTCAATGCATTTTGGGAAGTAAGAATTTTATAGAATACAAAGCAACAGAGAATATGGCTTTTGGGTAATTCAGTGATCAAAGCTATGACGTTCTAGCATTTGCATGACTTATATTCGTAATGCAGTTTTTAGAACTTAATACAAATTCTTAGATGGTGCTTACAATGCTATTAAAAGATGCTGGAACTATGAAATATAGAACAAGGTCACTGGCAGCCTCTAATGAGACCATCTTCTTAATACAAGTCTAATTATTTCTTGATGGAACAGTCTGTGATAATAATCACCAGGCTTTTATATGGAAAAGAAAGAGAGAATTCAGGAGTTGAATTAATTAGCAGCTCAGAAATGTCACAGAAACAAAATCAGCTAATTTAGATATATTTGTTGATTTCCTGTCCACTAGACAATAGCAAACATTTTCACATGCTATTTTATGTCATTCATTACTTAAATAGCCTGATGTTATTGTTGTCAGCATAGCTGTACAAGCAGAAACTCAAGAGAAAGTGCTTTATTTTTTTCTTGATATTAAGAAACATATAGGAGGAACCAAGAGAAACAATCAAGCTGATAATACGTTCTCAAACAACTTTTCTTTTGATGAAGAGACTGAGGTTTTAAATTCTGTCTGCAGTCTGGGATTCAAAATGATTTTCAGTTGAAAGCAAGAGTAAGAATGTGCTGGTAATTGTTAGTTCCATTCTGTTTAGTTTTTTTGTAGTTCTGTCTAACCTCATACGACTGGATGCCATTACTGAAAGTCTGTCTTTCATCAGGCCTATGTGCCAAGCCATTGTTACATGGAGTAGATGTATCTTTACTAAGGGAAAAGAGCCCAAAAATACAAATAAAACCTGTGTGAATTAGAACATGAATGATGGTGGGGTTTTTTTCCAGGATCCTCTATGTTAGTCCTCTGATAAATCTGCCTGATAGCATGAGAAGAATAGTTGCAGTAGTTGCACTGCAACTTTAGGTTTCATATTCTTCGTCAAACAATTCAAATGAAGGTAGAGATAGGAATTAATTAACCAAATACTGAATATCTTGGGCCCACTGTTCTTACCTGGTAATAAACTGTAATTTATTGAGTTAAAATTAAGGCATGGGAACAAAGTTTTGCATTTGCAAAGATCTATAACGTGTTGCTACTACACAATTTGAAGCAGAACTCCAGGAATGTACTTTAATGTTTTACTTTAAAGAAGTCTTATTCCAAGTGAGCTGAGGTTGTGACTGCTCCTTTGTCGACTTGCATTTTCAATTGTATTACATTATTTGCATTACACTAAAACATTTTGGACTACAATAGAAAAAAATATTTTTCTTCTGGGAGCCTCAGGGAAGTCATATCTGTGCTCATGAGATTTGTCAAAAAGCAAAATATTTAAGTAAGCATATTAAGTATTGGCAGCTTAAAGAAACACTTCCAACATTATACAGTGAAATATCTCAGTGAAGTAAGATACATATGTGTTTCTGTTAACCATCAAATTTGCTTTCAAAACTAATAAGCTGTTCCAGGAAGCATGTTAATTAGACAAGCTTCTAGGAATGCAACAAAAGCATAGTTTGAGGTTTTTGGGGATTTTCATAGTTCAAATAAATACATTGCTACTGTCTTTTGGATCTCTGTACATGAGAGATAATTTTATTCAGTGCGTGTCAATGTACCTGGCACTAACTTGCCAGACATTGAATGCATCATCTGAAATGCACATCTGCCTCATTATATACTTACTAAGTAATCTGCTGCACATACTTAGCAGATGGACCTGCAAGCCATGGGGCTGTGCATCCCAGGGTTATTCAAAGGTAGTGATACCATGTAAAATAATAGTGAAAGTGTCTATTTTTCCCTTTAAGATCTACTCAGAACTACATTTTCTAATATTAGTGATAAAATCTGGGTTTACTCCTTTTATCCTCACAATTTAAAACAGTTTAGTTCTGATGGTTTATGGGTATTAGGAATGTGACAGAAGTAGATTATTTTCCTGTTTACACATCACTAAGACTATCTATTAAATTACTTGTCACTGCTATGAAAATTTGTTGAAGGAAACAGTATTGAGCTGGTATTTCTTAGGTCCATTTGCATGATTATGGGATTTTAAAATGTAAGCAGTGGACTATCTTTGCTAAATTAATGACACATGGAAGAAAGTACTATTTCAGAGCTAGTTTGTAATATAGCTATTGTTATATAAATTGAAATAAATTCATGTACAAGTCCTTGTTACAAAAATATATTGCCTCTTTCATTGCCTTCTAATACTTCTGCTGAAAATATGAACCTTCTCAAGGAGATGTATAAAGTTACTTACCTGACTCCAGCTTTGCTTTAATGTGGTCTCAACAACCTGGAAAGCAGGACCTTAGGCTGTAACAGCAAACTCCTCCATTCTAGGCAAAAGACAGGTCTGTGAGCCCTGTTGTGAACTCTGCCATGTTTCAATTGCAATAGGCTTCTCATGCCTTAAAATACTTGACAGCAGCCATGCTTAGGAGCCTCCTTGGAATGAGCTGATTGTTATACATACCTCTGTCAGTCTTGACCTAACGCAAATGCATGTGCTTGTTGCATGCCTAGCTGTGTCATGGCTTGTCATCTTACCATGTCTTCTTTGGAAGGGGGTGGCTATGAGTAGTCTGCAAGCTGCTAGAGCAAGTCAGCAGCATTATCAACTGCTTCCAAATGCCAATGCTTTTGGAAAAGAGGGCAGCAGAGAGTGAAACACAGGCTAATTGAAGTGGTCTGGGTGATCAACTTCCTCTTTGAGATACTTGAGACAGAAATAGTGATTGCTCAAATAAGTTAAAGTCAAGGGAAATCATCCCTGAAACCACTGTCCCAGCCACTGGTTGTTTTAAATGTCTTTGGCACTAATTTGGAAAATTGTTGATCTTCTGGAAGTTGCAAGTAGCAGCAGCAAGTGGCCAGTACAGTATTGGCCATAATGATAGTGTTGTGGGTCAGGGGGAGAACAGGTATGGCAGAAGAGTGATGAAGAGAAAAGTTCGCTTTTGTGAAGATGCAGTGAGTAGGAGGCCATGCTTCTGGGAATGGAAGCCTGAGGCTGTGTCCCAAGCACCACTTGCTGTGGCATATCTATCTCCTCCAGTAGCCTTCACTGAAGACAGTACTCCAGCCAGCATGAGCACGACTTACAATAACACTTCACTTCCCTCATGAGTTATAGCAACTCCCCCACTTCTTTTAGCTTTTCTTCATTCATATGCCCTAAGATTCATCTGCTGGCCACTATGGGCTCTCACAGTCAAAAGCCATCCTCGCTGTGAGCAGGGTTGTCCTGCTCAGAGGCACAACATGCTGAGACCCCAAGCCAGCTGCTCTGTGAGTCTGCTCCCAACCTAGCAGCAATACAGTGATGGTGTGGCATTCATCTCCCCTAGCTAGCTCCTCCAAGGTGAGTTCTTTGTCATTACATCTCCATAATTATTTCCTTCTCTGGTGTGGCAGTAAGGAGGTACATGCTGCCCTGAACACCGCAGGAGGAGTTGTGCATTGCCTTCTGCTGCCGTATGCCTGGTGCTTGTGAAAAACCCAGAACAGGGAGAGGGAGGGCAGGAAAAAGACCCAAAGGTGTGTTCCTTCAACACCTCCTGCTTGACACTTGAGCCCTGGTTTTGCGATGGTCAAGTGTCACTTGAGACCCAGTTACAGGGTGAATCAAACTCTATATTTAGGAAGAACAACTGGAAGCTATGACAGGAATTCCCTTTTACACTTCACTTCTCAGCTGAGTCCCACTCCAGGCTGGAGCAGCTCTCAGTGCCATCCGGGCTGAAAGCATCGGAGCTATTTCAGACACATTAAAAGGATCACAGTCCTCAGCTGGTAGAAGAAGGTACCTCTTTCAGCATCGAAGGGAGGTCCACATATTCACTTGACGGTTTGGAACTTTTCTTATATAAGTAAATAAGTAAGCTAATCTTGAAGGGGTCAATTAAAAACGTGAAAGACCCTTACAAAAACTCTTAAATAACTGCTGTGAGGTGACTGCAATAGTTGTGGGTTTCTGCTTATTTTAGTGTCTTGTGCAGTGTTATCAGTGTATTCAGAGCAGATTGTTACTGCTTTATAGTCTGTGGGGATCTTTAAAGATTTTAAACTGAAAGTCACTTAAATACCTAATGACTCATAAGAACCGTAACTGCATATTAGCTCAAATACTGTAGTACATGGGCACATGCTTATTGTTTTCTATATGTTTGTTTTACCTGGTGAAATATATAAGTGGGGTTTAAATGGTAAGAGAGGTGTTCTGTCACTGTAAACTTAACTGTAGTGGAGACAACTGCATTACAGAAAATGTGACTGCATTTGCCTACAGCATGTAGTAAGTTTTGTGTAACAGGCTGGAAGCTGCAAAGTGGGGGTTTCTCTTCTTTCTTTGTACTAGCTGGTCTCACAGTAGTGTAGTTCCAGTCAAAGCCTTTTATTAAGATAGTACACTGCAGTTCTGTGTCCAAAATACCCATTGTGCTTGACGCCGTGAGTGTGGCAGGGGGAAAGGACAGCTTCCAGCTGGGGCAGGGGGAGGGCTCTTTCTGTTGTCTGTGTGCTACTGTACATCTCTTGTGCGGATTACAAAAGATGGCATTATGATGTCTCATCGTATTTAAAGCAAATTGAATAAGTCAGCTTATTATCTTGCTGCAGCCCTGTCAGAAATTATTTTTAGCAGAGGGACAGAAGATAGGTCTTTTGTTTTACAAAGTTTCCTTTCAAAACACTGATTTATTTCACTGTAGTAGTCCTGTATTTCACAAGTAGTCCCGTTCATGAGTACTTCACTGTGAAGCAAGGGAATTTGCAGGGGAAGTCTGTCATAAAACAGCTCCAAATTGAACTAACATTGCTGTTGCTCTCTATATCTGTCTCAGCATGCAGCCCATACAAGGTAAAAGGTAAGGTGTGGGGAGGCCAGAAAGACACTGGGGAATACAGCCTGCGTGCGTCTGCATTTCTCTGGCTGCGTACATGCAAAATCCTGCCATGGAAATGAAGGTGAAAAGTGTTTTTTTCAAGTTTGCAGAGCTGATTGGAATGCCAGAAATAACTTAATGCAATCAGTGCAGCACCCTTGACTATCTCTTTGGGACGCGTGGCAAAAGAATTTATAAAAATGAACTAATCGGTTCAGTAATAGGTGCATCTGTAATCTAAGCTTTATTTTCTTGTGTTGATGGTCAGTTTTGCTCTGGAGGGAAACTCAGGGAAGGGAGGGAAAGGGAGACAACCAGAGAAGATTGTCTATTTTTACTCAGTAGTGTGCTGTTGTCCTGATTTCTCTGGCGGTAATGAGGACAGCATGAACTGGAAGGAAAATCACCTCCTCCAAAAGCAGTCCTACACAATTGTATCATGCATCCGTCTTTAGGAACTGGTGTCTGATTGCAGGCATTTTGAACTCAGGCTTCTTCTGAGCCCAGAGCACCTCACTGAGAAGTGCTATCACTGTACTTGTTTTAAAGTTGAGATTCAGTGTAAATCCTTGCCTGTTTAGCTGTAGATGGCCCAAGAAATGTATCGGAGTTTTTAAAGTGCACAGGCACACAAAATGGAAAGTACATCCTAGCATGAACTTCTCTGTGAGAGTGGTTAGAAAGTAGATCCATGGTGTTTAAAAATGTTTTATGTTAATTTCCTGTGCTTTTGTTTACATTTTTCATCCTGATTAGGAAGAGGAGAAGATGATAAGAAAAATTAATTAAACTTTTCTGGTTTATGAGTCCTATCTTTCCAATAAACCAAGGAACTGTTTTGTATTTTTCTTTGGAATACAACCACAGGTTGACAGCACACTTATTTCTATGTATAATAGAGACTTTCAAAAAGGAAAGAGAGAAAGTGCAGTAAATCCTTTTGGTTTTTTGAAATCTCTGCAAATTTTGTCATGAACTTCAGTGATCAAGATTTCATCCCCAAAAGTGAATTCTGAAGTTTTTAAAATTGCCACTGATTTTAAGATTGCAAATGTAAATGTAAATATAAAACCACAACATAAAACTCACTGGAAGCATGCTGGCTTGGGATTTTTTTCTCATTTATAAATTCAGTGGAAGCTATTTAAACCCAAAGCAACCTACAAAGTTGACATCCTCTGACTTAATGCTCTGTTGCTTTGGACAGCACTCTTCACAGCTGAGAGAGCGATCAAAGGGAGACCTCTAATGGCAGGTCATTTTTACTTTTAAGTTCTGCTCAGCATTATACACAGATTTGAAGCTTATGTGAGAATATGCAAGAGCAAGTGTTCCATGCAGCTCCAGTGATGACAGCCTGATATTTATATTTCAAGCTGATATTCCAAGCTGAAGCCAACCTGCAACTCATCGATACTTTTCTCCAGTATCCACTTGACAATTATACTCTTTGAAGTACCAAAGCCTTTGACCCACTTTTGATTTCTCTGTATATTTGTACTGTTTCTCCCACATAATTTATTACTTTTTTTCCAGTATTTTCCTTCTCATCTCAGGTTAATTATAGTAACAAAAATATGCTGTAGTTTGGTTGTGGTCAAAGAGTGCTCTGATGAACTTGTTTCTCACTTTTTAGTATCACTATCTTATTTTGTATTATGATGGTAAATAACCAGACTTTGATGAAGGTCCAGTCTAGTAAAGATCCTAATGCTCAATAAAAGAATAAAAGGGTGAAACAATGTTTCAATTAATAAGATTTCTTGCCTTTTTTTTTTTTTTTTACTTTTACAGTCTTTGGTGTCTTTCCCTTTGTTATGGTATATTAATACTGTATTAGCCCATATTTCTCCACTTGCGTAAAACTATATGGAAAGATCTGTTCTTTTTTATCTTATTGCTAAAGAAAATTGATGAATCTATATGATCTAAAACTTTGAAGAGAGACTGCTTCATGCCCTAGCAATTGTCAAAGAGAATTTTATAGTTTGATCATCTTGATCATTTTCAGTCTATACTGAAATTAAAGGTTTTCAAGGATGCGTGAGTCAGAAAATGGTTATGACGTTGGTGTTTAACAATGTTTTGTACAGCAAATTAGCTTTATTTGAAAGAAGTTTTAAACTGAGAATTCTAATAATTCCCACATACATACTGTGACAGAGATAATCATACATTGTTTATGCTCAAATGCTTCCCATAATTCTTACTCATTTTGCAATGCAAGGTTGCATTTTACAAATACAAGTTTTGAGAGATTCCTTATCTCCACTCATTATTGTTTTTAATGTGAAAGAGAGAGCTCCATTTGTGGCTATGAAAGATTAATTGGAGAAGCTCAGGTATTCTATCTCCTGATATTCAGAAGGAATATCTAAGCAACTCTGAAACTGAGATGGAAACTGGAGCTGGGCAGATGAAATGGATGCCTGTCAAGAGGCAGCACGGGTTAAGTTCTAGCTTATCTCCCTTAGCTATCAGAATGTCAGAGCCTGTAACACTTTCTCGTTTTGCTTGCAGGGGTAAGCCTCTGTCTTAAAAATGTCCAAACAGCCAGCGTCACATGTCAGAGCCATTCAGGTAAGAGACAGTATTTATGTTTCTAACATAATAAAATAATAAATCTCAACCTCCATTGCTTGGCAAACTGCATTTTTGCTCAGACAAGACACCACAGAAGTGCTAACTGGGGATTATTCTTTTAAACTGAAAAGCTTAGCGGATATGAAAGCACTGAAAAAGTTTGACCTGAAGAGCATCTTATGATCTGAGCTGATAAAAGCGAGGATCAGATAGGTTGGTTGATCACTTGTTTGCATGTTCTTTCCAGTGTTAGGTTATGCCTGTTGGTGGATCAGCTAAGCAAAACATGGTGATGCATCTGTATGACTGATCAGCAGCATGAGTAGAACTAATTTTTGCAACTATCAATCAGATTTTGCACAGAATTAATACAATGCTGGAAAAATTATAGACTAAAAAGATGGCATAGAAATTGTGAAGTCTCCCACATCTGCAGTCCTTTAGGAAAAAATCCACAACTTCCAATGTATATTTAAACAGCATTTTATTTAAAAGCCAAAGTAAAATGAGAGAAATGTTGATATTTTCATTTTAAAAATTCTTGTCTGTCACATACCTCTTCAAATGGCATGTGCTCATATGGATGGAGTTGGTTGTTGTACACTTGTAAAAGAAACAGCTGAAGAATTATCCCGACATCATCATGAAGTAGCATCATGAAAAATGTATTTAGCTCATACTATCATTGATTATTGTCAAAAGGCCAAACTACCTCCTGAACTGTAGAATTTTCATGTCTTTTGTAAAATGCAATGAAATTTTACCATGAGTTCAGGTTCCTTATGCAAGAAACAAAATTGAATGTCTAAAGTCTGATCTGTCCTCTGTTTCCTCAAGATAATACTGACTCAATGGATTGGAGTATCAAGAAGATGAATTACGCAGTGGCTAGACAGCATACTGAAATTGCGAGGCACTGTAAAAATGCTTCTTCTTTTTATCAACATCAACTCTGCTGAACTGGCATACAAACTACTGTACTCTAATTGGGTTGAAATTAGCAGAAGTTTGCCGTTGATTTCACTCAGTTCAAATTTTCATCCCTCTTTTAGAATGACTGTGGAAGTGTTTTTTGATTAATGAAAAAATGTAATCAATAGATCAAAATTATTTGCATTTTACATCTAAACTCCATAGGCACATACAAATATTTTTAAGGAATTAATTTGGTTTACTTTTTTCCTTAAAGTAAAAGGTAGTTATAGACTTCTTTTTATTTTTATGATGAATTTTTGACTTCTTAATATATAAAAAAACCTTCTAGTTTGTCCATTTAAAAAAATGCATTAAGTTTAAGCACTAAATTTAATATTTTAAGAACTTTTTTTTTTTTTTCAAGGGTAATTTGAAAAATGAGAAAAATTGCAGCACAAATTTTAAAATAAATCTATTAAACATTGTGTCAAAGGTTGCTCCAGCAGGGAGACTTGCACTGGAATTGAGGCCCATTAGACTTTGAGCACTGTAAGAATCATGACTCAAAACATAACATTACTTTTATGCAGTCTGATTCATATATTATGACCCTTTGCTATTATGTGCTATTCTAGTAGGACTGACATATTGGAGAATATACATCATGCTGAAGTGATGGAAATGTAATGGCACTTAACTGACTGAAGTGTTTCATGGTACTCAAGGTCAGAATTGCCTTCTTTCCAACCATATGAGGTATATGCTGAAATCTTCACTTGCTGAGAGCCGCTATATACAGATGTGGGAGAGATAAAGATAGCAACTGGTTCCCAAGAGTAGTTTGAGGCAATAGAGGATCAAAGTACTGTTGACTCCTGGTAACATTGTTGGCCTCCCCCTCTCAGTGTATAAAAGGCTGCGTATAGCTCTGGCTGAAAATTATTCTGCCTCCAAACACCACTCTTGGCTTTCCCCAGACGTAGGGGTGAGCAGTGTCCTAGTTGTATTTTTTCTGAATTACAGTAAATTTTCTCTCTAATTCCTTTATTATTATTTTTAAAAAATCAAATATGTTTATACTGAAGTGGCTTTCCAGCTTATTTGGTCATCCTTCTGGACAGCTAGGAATGGCTGTGATGCTGTGAAGAATTTATCCGTAACAGTCCTCAACTCATGCACGGTTGCATAACTTGTATCCTAATCTGGATATCCTGTTTCTACTTCTACTAAACAGAAAGAAGAACGCAAACAAGTGTCTAAATACCAGTTTAATCAAGTCAAACCAACAATATATGTTGTGTATCATGCTTACAGATATTTTTCCTTTGGTCTGTTCAGGAAGACATAGTAGAGTATATCATTACAAATACCTACTTGTAAAAACTGCAATGACATCCAAAGTATGGTAGGCACTTTCCAAAAAGAATGACAGATGAAACCCCAATAGTTTTAATAATTAGTATGATTAAAAATACTAACCACACCTAGAATGTCTCTCTAAAGCAATTATAATTTAGGATTTCAGGAGTCTGGAACAAAAAAATTTCCTGTTTCTCTTTTTACTGGATGGGGAGCAAGCAAGGAAGATGAGCTCACTAAGGCTTGTATCTCCATCCCAGCAGATAGATGACAAAAGCCTTGAAACATGTTTTAAAAACAAAGTTGCAAACTTGTGCTGATTGCAACACGACACAATCCTTGCAGAGCTACACTGGCTTATAGAAGTTGATCTACCCATTACGTGGCTGCTTGTCTGTTGGAAGGGACCAACACTAGATTAGAAGGAGATTTACCGCTCAGGACTTTGGTACCTCTGGTCAGGAGCTGTTTGGAAATCAGTCATACTTTCATTTCATACTAGAAATATTTTAACTTATAGTATGTGTTATCAGATCCAGACAGAGTTAAACACTGTCTTAAAGGCTGCTTGTTTAACCAAGTTAATATTTCATGTCACGTCTTGTCCAAACTCTGATGTGAATGCACTTGCTGCAGATAAAATAGTACAAACTGCTTTCGTGTGACAGAGATTACTGTGAAAATGCTGAAGCAGACCAAAGAGCAGTTTATTTAATTTAATTAGCAGTCTGGCACTTAGTGGTTTGGGTTTTTTTATTTCCTGAAGTATTTTTAGTCATAGTTGGTCTGTCAATCATAGTAGGAAATGAAGGAGCTGGGTATCAGAATTACCATGCTGTGGTATGCCCGAGGTGGCCATGGGAGGCAGGCTTCTGCTTTCTTTGACTCCAAGGAGAAGGAACACCTGAGTTCAAAATGTTCACCGAGAGAAAACTCTTAATGTTTCACCTCTGTGAGCTTGTATGCCGACACTAGCTGTAAAGTGCAGAGAAGTTTCATTTCCAAAAAAAGAACCTGCCTGGCGGTAACAGAGCCTGGTGGGGGAGATGCTTAAAATTAAAAATAGCAAAAAAAAAAATTTCATAAATGAAATAATGGGTTAAGTACTGTGAGGCAGAAAATGCCCCATCTCCAAGGAACTTAGGAAGTGTAGATGAAAGGTTTCACAATATCTAAACTAAAGCTCAATGAAAAAGCCTTATGAAATGAATACCCAGTTGTCTATAAACTACATGGCCCTACAGACGTTTGCCAGCCCCACTGAAATGGCAGCATCACCTTGCATAAATACAATAATGGTAAACAGCTAAGTAGAATACAGGAAAAGGTGCTTATTTCTTGGCAAATTGATTCTTAATTTCCTTGATATTTGATTGCTACTGTCAGAACAGTTATTACTGAAAACAGTGGGCTGTTTTACTGTGGCTGCCCAACCTGGGGCACAATCTGCAGGACCACGATTTGAGCAGAAGGATGGGATTATTCATCTTCATTTAATGCAAATCAGTCAGATGGTAAACTACAGTCAAACAGCACACTGTTTGAAGATTCTCTGCTTCTGCTCCATAACATTACTGATTCAACCCCTGGTTTTACCAGTGGGAGTCATGATATTTTGATGACATGTCCTAGGACCAGCTTCTCTTCTGAGATCACAAGATAAGAATTTAGGTATAAATTTTGCACTTAGTTGATCACACCGTTTGACTTTTAAAACAAGCCAGTCTGGGTCACACTGGGAAATAGATACATTTTAGCTGCTCTTTCCTAGGCAATGTTTTCTGCCATTCTTTTCCCCAACATCTTTACTTTTAAGGTATCTATTACCAGCCCCATTTATGTTATGGCTACTGACTTTCTGCTACAGATAAAAAATCAGATTGAGGCAATCATGTGGGTATTATTCTGGAGGGAGTTTGCTAAAGCCGGGGCTAGTGGTCTATCCAGTGTTGGACCTGGTTCAGCCTGCTCTGACCTGTGAACCCCTGCTGCAGGCCGGGCTGGAGTGGCTCAGTGAAACCGAGCAGAGGCTCAAGGGTCAAAAAGCCTTTCTGCCTTTTCTAGCAGAACCTCTTTGCAGCCAAGAGGCATAGTTGTAGGACTAAGGCATTATGTTTGCAGCACCTGTGGGTAAATTTTGTTGGTAAAAATAACATTTTAAACACGGTGGCTTAAGTTGGCTCAGGGCAGGCTTTCCTTCCTAATGAGCTCGGATTAAATGGGGTGAGAACTGGTGTTGCTGGGGAAGGGAGAGTGGTCCAGTGGTTGGCGCCTTACTGTAGGATTTGGGTCATGTACACTTAGATGCTGATTATGGCACTCACTTTCTGTTCGACCTTGACCAAATTGAAGCAGACCCAGACGTCTAAAGACACTTTGGTGTTTAGTACTTATTTGCTTCAAGTCCAATGAAATCAGGGAGCTTTAGAATAAAATGCAGAACTTCAAAAGCTTACTAGATAGCTTTGTTTTTTCACTTTCCATCTTGAAAATGGAGATAAAAGTCCTTCACTTTCCCATGGGAGTAGTGTGATGATGCATACAATGAAGGCATAAGTGCTTGGAAACTGATAATGTCTATACACTTGTCCCACCGCTTTGGAATTTTGCCTTTTACCAGCTGTATGTTTATTTATCAGTCACTATTTTATGCATCATAATTTCCTTCTCACAGGCTAATATTAACATCCCAATGGGAGCATTTCGACCTGGTGCAGGCCACCCTCATAAAAGAAAAGAACTTACACCTGAAGAAGTGGAAGAGGTAAGAAAAAAGGGGGGGTTGATTTTTTTTCCTTCAGGAGAATCCCTGCCATTGATGGAAGACAGACTTTTAATCAATCTTACAGCACTGCATTACCAATCTTAGGTACCACAGCTGAACATGCACTGATCATTCATGGAAATAAATGGCCACCTACTAAACACTTCATCCATACATAGTTCTGGTTTTGATGCCAAGGCATCTACAGGAATTTTAACTGTTTCCAAGGCACGGAGCTCTGCTTCAACAGCATGATATCTGCTGTCAGGAAAGAGAGCCAGGATTTCACCAGCACTGTTTATCTAGATGGGAGTTGATGGATATAGCAGGAAAAGTTATAGCAAGGCTTTGAAAGAATATGCTACTACCTGTTGCCCAATAGTGTGATTTATTGTTGCAGCTTAACAATATTGAAACAGGTTTTAAAACCTGACACTTTTTGGAATATTTATCAATGAGGACAAATTGAATGTGAAGACACTTGCAAATTAAAAACAGAAATTGTGAGCCCATTTATCTGCATGCGGGTGGAAATACTCAGTTTTATATTGAACTCTGTGTTTTCATGCTTATGTTTTACAGAGAGTATCTAACACTGAGTTTTGAATAAAAAATCTAATTTATACCTTAACCAACATTGATCACAAAAGTTATGATTAATTACAAATATCATATTTCTGGATGATATTAAACCATCTTATTTACCAAGAACTTTTATAATAAATAAGAAATAAAACCAATGGTGGAGGGAAAAGTAGCGGTAGATACTCCAAACAAAATAAAACCAACAAGTCAAGTAAAGATGGGTGTTTATGGCTTCCTGGCCAGCTGGCTTAGTTTGGATACAAAATCACCAGCCAAGACCAGGTACTGCTGGGCTGATGTTCTTCAAAGCTAAGGGCAGGGAAGGCTTGAAGCAACCTGATACAGGCGGGCTGCCTCTGACAGAACTCAGCCAGATGGACTCGCTGGCATACAGGCGAACCAAATCTGCTGTGGCTACAGGGGGTCTTGCCCTCATGCAGAGCAGAGCCATGATGATCAGAAGTGAGTGGATAGCCACATTTCTCCAGGCATGCAATGGAGCTGAAGGTGTATCAGCCCCAAACAAGAAGCAGCCGGATTAGTTTTGTACAAATCAACAGCTCCTTCTGACCTGGTATAGGCACTTAAAACGATCAGACTCAGTTGTGTAAGAACTAATTCTTTTCTGTCTAAACCAGACAGACTTTTGTCTGAATTTCAATATAGTGCTCTGTTTACAGAGAACTTCCCTGAAGAACTCAAACCCAGGATGACTTAAGTCTTCTTAAGAAGATATTAAACATTCTCAAAACTCAAACATACAAAGCGACCTTGAACACATACTGTGGCTTTCTCCCCTGGAAAGAAATCAAAGCATATTCTCTCTGCAGTAATTAAACTGGTGAAGGAATGCATGTTATTAAGCAGAAACTAATATAGCATGTGTGAATTCTAGTAGAGAATAAAATAAATGAACAGTGCTGATAATTAGATTTGGTTGGGTAATGAATATTGCTTTGCTTCTCAGTTACGTGGATACTATGTATGAGACAGACATTATAGAGTGAAAGTTCTTGGCCCCGGTTTTGTAGCCAATATGCAACCAAACCAATGGGAGTAAAGACCACAGAAACAGATCTTGTAACAGGAATAGAATAAAAATGCTACCAGTTGTCTTGTCTTTTTCTATTTTCCCATCTTGTTAACTTCTGCAATGCAGCTTGTGATTCTTTAGAGCCGCTTTATACAAATATAACTTTTGCTAACAGTGCTTAGCATTTTTTCACTCCATTTTAAAACCTTGGCAAAGGAGATGAGGGAAATATGAGTCTTACCCAAACGGATGGTGGAGTCAGATGGGTATGTATATTTTTGAAGGTCAAGGGAGTGGACATGGTAAAGGCAGGAAAAGAAATGGGAGGGTGGGAATTTCAGAAAACAACTCTTCTCCAGTGAGAGAATTTCCATGAATGTATTCATTAACTTTTGTCATATATCTCTTCAAACTTCTTTCAATAAAACTGAAAGCCAAGGTCTGATCTCAGCTGGGCATTGCTCATAGAGTGGGTGATATAGGGAGGGGCGCAGTCATAAATAGCACACACATGAGATTAGAAGGGAAAGCTAACATCAGTTTATAGAATGCAGCATCTACAAAACATTGTCAAAGTTTGCACTGTTTGCACTATGAGAGGAATGGTATTGAAGATAACTTGAATTGCATTTTTAAATAGTATCTGCTGTGTACTAATAAGAACTAAGGGGCTGCGGGCATGGTAGTTTTTCCTGATTATTCAGATTAGCTAGCTATGCAAGAAAACTATCAAAGAAAACAATGCAAGCCCATGGCATCTTTAACTACTGAAACAATTTTGTGCATCCCTCCAAACACCTTCTGTATCAATTTGCTTATCCTCCTGCTGTGCTTTGCTACTGTTTCAGGATGTTAGATCGTTAAGCTGGCTATTAGACAGTATATATAGTAGCTGGGGCTGGAGTACTGACTGAGATTTTAAATTATAAAAAAGAAACAATAGTATAATGTCATTAATGAGTAGCAGTATTATGGATGTCATAAAGAGGGAGCTTGACAAGCTTTGAGAGGTGCGCTTGTGCAAACCTCATGAAGTTCAACAAAGCCAAGTGCAAGGTCCTGCACATGGGTTGAGGCAATCCAAGAATAAATACAGGCTGGGTGGAGAATGAACTGAAAGCAGCCCTAAGGAGAAAGACTTGTGGGTTTTGGTGATGAGAAGCTCAACATGAGCTGGCAGTGTGCACTTGCAGCCCAGAAAGCCTGGTCTGCTTCCTGATTAGCATGTAGTCAGCAGAAAAAAGAGGGGTTTGCTGGCCAAAAGTGTTTGACAGATAACTTTGGAATTTAAAAAATGAAGTAAAATATTAATAATTGATTGTTCGCAGTCAATACATGTTAGCAAAAAAAGATGGCTAATAAATCTTAATACTGAATTAGATCCCAAAAGCCCATTCCAAGAGAACACAGCAGAGTAATCAAAAAAGAAAAAATAATTTTGTTAAATTATTTGCAGTACAATATTAATTGATCTCCAAACCTACATGATTCCCCCTGTGTGCCAGCTTTATAAAATACAGAACAGGCTGAAGCAACCTTAAACTCCATACTGGAAAACTAGTTCAAAACATTGCCCAGACTAGAATGGAAATTGTCTAAAATACATGTTCTACCTCACATAAGAGCAATAGTAAAACTAAGGAAGTACCAAGAGCTGAAACACTGTGGTCTCTTGGCAATTACCTGAGACATTTGTTATTGTGTAAGTGCTGCTATTTAGCTTGTAATTTTACAGTGTCAGCAAAACAGCTATCAGGTACTACCCTAATTCAAACATAAAATAACAATAACCCTTCTGGTCTTGCAGCTGAGGTTAAGAAAAATTAAACATCAACTCAAGCTGAGCTTGGGTGGAGCTTTTGATGCTCATAACCTATTATCGTAGTTCCTCTCCAGAGCTGCAGAAGTGTGTGATGGTTTTCCTCCCCAGCTGCCTGGCTGCTATGAGACTCTGAAAGAAATTAGATTATAAAAATGGTTCTTCTGCTGTTTATCCCTAAAATATGAAGGACCTGGAAGTTGCCTTTAATGCTCCACCTAGTTAATGTTCTGCTAATGGTCTGACACTGTAAGTTCTTACTCTTTTACCGAAGGATCCACATTCCTCTGCACTGATCAATTTTTATGGGTTTTTTTTTTCAGAATGTTTTTAGACATTTTAGACAACAACCCACAAAATAACCTATCTTTTCCTTCCTTACTCCCTCTCCCCATCCCCCTTCCAATTTCCATTGGGATTGCATTTAGTATAAAAACATCCTTTTCTGTTTACCACATAACTGACCTATGCTCATGCTCAAGAGATTGCTATAGCAGCAGTCAGGTCACTGGTATCCTTTTGTGCAGAGTGTTCCTGCTTCGACAGAGGAGGAGAAAGACAAGAAACATCTCCCAGGAGCAAAGAAACTTCCAGGTCCTGCTGTCAACTTGTCAGAGATTCAGAACATAAAGAGTGAGCTGAAATTTGTCCCCAAAGCTGAACAGTAGCTGGAAGAAGCAGGTGAGTAAAAGAGTTCTTTGCATGGCTCCAGGAGAAGCAGGCTGATCCAGAAACCTCTTGGTTTCAAAAGATGTCTTTCCAGTTACTGCAGAGGGCTGAGAATCACACCCCATATCTCAAAGACAACATATAAGAAGAAAAGGTTATAATTCTTGGAATTCTCTGTTACGTCAGACATGAAGTGTATAGGAGACTATATGTCACCCATCAACCAGCCTAACAAAAAGTGCATTCAGCTATTAGGAATACTGAAACCAGCTTGAAAATACTAGCTTCTTACTTCACAAGCACAAGGTTCAGTTTTACAGAATATAGGACTTGTATTTGTACACTTCTTTAACTACAAATAAATATTTTACAATGCCAATAAGTTTATTGCACTGATGGACAGCTAGGTCAGTATTTTTAAAAAGCTCCTTTTGAACCTGGTACTATTTTATTTCTGTAATTCAAAAGTGACATGCTAATGGCTCCATGTATTTGATCATGCGTATATACACAGTGCCACCTGTGGCACCCAAGGATTTGCTACATATATATGTGGCGCTCAGAAATATGATACAGGACCCTGGGGAGATCTGTGCTCCTCTAAAGCAGCAGTCAGAGAGCAGGCAGGGACCCTCAGGCACTGCTGACAGCAACACACATCTGTGGGTTGAGCCACTCATCTATGACTAGCACCACAGCTCATAGTTCATCTTATTTTGCTCAATGTCCAGATGGAGATCAGTGGCGAGTGGTGTCCTTCAGGGGTCTGTACTGGGACCAGTACCATTTAATATCTTCACAAATGACACAGACAGTGGGATTGAGTGCACCCTCAGCAAGTTTGCAGATGGTATCAAGGGTGATGTCACCACTGGTGTGGTTGACAAAACCACCGATGCAATTGATACACCTAAGGAAAGGGGTGCCATTCAGAGGGACCTGGACAAGCTCAAGAAGTGAGTCCATGTGAACTTCATGAGATTCAACAAAGCCAAGTGTAAGGTCTTGCACATGGGGTAGGGCAATGATCTGGTATCAATACAGTCTGAGGGATAAAGAGATTGAAAGCAGCCCTATGGAGAAGGACCTGGGATACTGGGAGGTGGAAAGCTGGACACAAGCTGGCATTGTGTGCTCATAGCCCAGAAAGCCAACTGTATGCTGGGCTTCATCAAAAAGAGTGTGGCCATCAGGTCACAAGAGGTGATTCTCCCCCTCTACTCTGGTGAGACCCCGCCTGCAGTACTGTGTTCAGTTCTTGGGCCCCCAACACAAGGGGGATGTGAACCTGTTGGAGTAAGTCCAGAGGAGGGCCATGAAGATGATCAGAGGGCTGGAGCATATCTCCCATGAAGACAGGCTGAGAGAGCTGGGCTTGTTCAGCCTGGAGAAGTGAAGGCTCCTTTGACACCTTATAGCAGCTTCCAGTACCTAAAGGGTGCATATAAAAAAGATGGGTACAGACCTTTTAGTAGGTCCTGTAGCAATAGGACAAGGGGTAATGGTTTTAAATTAAATGAGAGTAGATTTAGACTAGATACAATGACAAAACTTTTTACAGTGAAAGTCATGAAGCACTGGTGCATATGCTCAGAGATGTGGGTGCCCCATCCCTGGAAACATTCAAGGTCAGTGTGGGGTCTCTGAGCAGTCTGATCTAGTTGAAGATGTCTTTGCTCATTGCAGAGAGGGAGGACTGGATGACCTTCAAAGGTCCCTTCCAACCAAACCACTCTATGATTCTGATTATTTTATTTAACAGGAAATATTCAGCACTTCAGTGGGGATTTCAAAATAATTTCCATCTGATTTCAAACAAGGACCATAAAACTATGTTGCTCTACGTTCTGAGCCTTCAGGAAATTAGTGATCATTTCTGTCCATGAAATTATCCTCTGATTTTCTTTGAAAAGCATGGATCATTTAAGTTGCATCAGGCAGCTATAATGAGAATTCAGATATACAGAGAAGTTTCAATAAAGAAAAATACCTGGCTACAATTAGAAGATAGTTGCGTCATAGTCACTTGAATTGCTGATTCTGCCTATTGACATAAGTACTTTTTATTGTGAAAAGAGGCAGAGGAACTAGGCTGAGCAGAACATCACCTGGAATTTACTGCACAGAAACATAAATGAAGAACAAAAGAAAACAGAAAGCAGTGCAAAAGAGTTCTTGGAACACCAAAGCACTACGGACCAGCAATCCTGAAAGAAGTAGCATATAATCTGAGTGAATTTACCCCAATACACACTGCGACATTTACTTATTTCTTATGTACAGTATAAATATGCCATTTAGAAGGAAAAAGTGCTTCATTTTTCTTGCTTTTATCCTGCTGTGTCATAATGTTCCTGTTATTTTAAAGAAACAGTGCAGTCTTTCTTTCCAGAAAACTTGGGATATGGAAAATTAACATTTTTAAAATACAACACTGTAGTCGTTGGCCTAAAGCAGTGCCCAAAGAAATACAAATTTTTAGTGTGGGACTTTAAAGAGGTTTCTCTCTGTAAGAGATATTTAGACATATATTTAATGCCATATTTGTTCTCTGATGATTGCTATTTTATAGTTTAAATCAGGTTTTTAATAATTACCTTGCTGAGTCTGACAGAAGCATGTAAGGTGTGCATAGAGGCTCACTCTAAAGGAAAGATTTCTACAGAATGGTCAGCAAACTAAAGGGCATCTTAAAAGCCGTGAGGTCATTATGAAGTCATTTCTGTCTCCATCCTTCTTTTAATGTTGTATTGGTCATCAGGTTCTAACAGTGACACAATCTCTAGATTTTTAATAGTATAGTCACAGATCATATCCCAAAACTTAGTTTGTGGAAGATTTACAGGCACAGTACTCACTGGAGACTAGGAGTTTGGCTTTGGTTGCAGTGTAAGCACTAAGCACGTGCATAAATTCTACAAAAAAATTAGATGTAAATCAATCACTTGCCACATCCACAGCCTTGAATGGTACTAAATCTGAAGATTTTCCCCTATAGAGGACATTCATCAGCTCAGCTGTTCTAGGCATGACCGGCAGCCTTGTAGGAAATCTGATTTAGTCAGTGAATTGTTTTATGACTGACCATGCCAAGCCAGTGAAGATTATTTTTCTTTACAAGAAATCCATGCTCACATCTGCCTGATACTTTGCTTCATCTCCAAGATGGGGTTACTAATCACCATTTGGATGTGATGCTTTCTGAAGAATGGTTAGCTGACTGGTCAACGGAATATGCCTGTGCAGAGAGCATGCTGATAAATGAAAGTGTTGTTTAATTTTCACAGTTTGGAAATTAATTCTCTCTCACATCAGTACAATAAATTTACCAGATATTAACTGTTGAGGGATTTCCCTTTGATAGTATTTTTATATTTCTGTTGGTATTCTGTAGGATATACCAAGTATTGACATTTTTCACTGGATATTTTCAGTAAAGTGCAAGTCAAAATGGTGAATTTTGGTTTAACTTTGATCCATTTTATCTTGCTTGGCATTACAAAGTGCAAACTGATTATCAAAAATAAGGAGCCTGCAAAACGGTAGATTAGGTTATTATTTGCAAACCCATTCCCATATACACATTTACACTTTAGAGTAACTTCTGTTAAATATCTTTGGTCTTGCTCATTCACTAAATTTGGACACATGAATAAAATTGCTAAGATTGTAGTTGTGAGTCTAACAGTTTGTGGGAGGGATATAATTAGTAAGATGTCATGAAGCTGAATTCACTGAAGGTCATCAAGTGCTTATCAGTTAAGGTATTCCTGTAGTCATCTCCTGCTGCTGGTCTATCATCTATAATTAACTAATTAATATACTCTTCTTTGTCATAAAGATATTTTTTTTCTTCCATAGACCTGTAATTGATGTGTTTGATGCAGCTAGTTTTAATATGCAATGTGAGTTGTGATTCATTTTCCTTTTCTCCATCTACGTTTTCTTATGCTGCTCCTTTCGCATATGCACATGAGCAAAACTTATGCAAAATAAAATAGTAACAAAACAGCATACACTAATCAGCTAAATATATGTTCTATTGAATAAGTAATGGTAGGAAGCACTTAATTTGTGACAAATAGAGCTTTGGCTATTTACTGCTGATTGTTGTGATATCGTATGTGATAACTAATATGATGACTGTATCTGAAAATGGGCCTGAGCGCAAACTGGCATTTCACCTAGGAATATGTATAATTGTAGCCAGTTACTGCTGCAACTCATGTTTGCTCTTCGTTCTGTACCCCTCTCATTTTGTGCCCTGAAATGTGGGGGTTGTATAACAAGACATGTTGTGAGCTCTTGAAACAACCCTGCTGTTTTCAGAAAATGTGTTCATTTGCTTAAGCCCAAATAGCCAGCCCTTGTGAGATAACGGAATCCTGCATGCAGAGGGTATCAAAGGAGATCAGGAGCTCAGATCTCCTTAGCTGGAGTGGGAACAATGGGGTGAAGAAGGAGGATGTGCTGCAAGAATTTCTGCAGAACCCTGTGCCAAAGTCAGAGGAAGCTTGGGGGGATCTCATGTATATAAGTACCTGAAGGGAGGATGCAAAAAGGGCAGAGCCAGGCTTTCCTCGGTGGTGCCCAGTGACAGGCCATCCCCAGCTCCAGTCACTGTTTGGCCTGTGTTAATTTCAAAGCACTTGTGTTTTTCTGACCTTGGTTTCCTATCTTCCTGCTACCTTTGGTTCAGAACTCCCACATTAGAGAACTTGGGGATTTCGTGGCCAGCCATCAATCTTGCTGGTCACTTCTGTTTCTGTCCTAAGAAACTTGGTAGTTGAGGGGTTTAGGATTTTTTAACAGTGTGTTTAAAGTTCTTTTGGTTTACCTTTTAGGTTTTTTGAGTGTACTTTTGTCATGCTTTCAGACATTAAAACAGAAAAGCTAGAAATTTCTTTTCAAAGAGAAAACTGGAATCTCCAGGACACAATTTAATATCAGAGGAATCTTTGGAATCATGTTATCTCCTCGGGCAAAAAAAAAGTTGTTCATGTTTTGTTTCCCACAGTTTATACGTTGAGAAGTAAAACTTTAGTTCACTGTCTCTAACATGGCCTGCAACTGCCCATCGCAAACAAAGAGTCTCTTCTCTGCCACTGATGCAATGCTGTGGTAAGCCCCTAGCATGTCATTCTTTTGCAAGTCAAGGAGAGGTTACCTTCTCATTCTCTTGTTGAATGGCGCAAGTGAGGAGGAAAGCAGACTGGAGAGACTTTGCTTTCTAGATGCCTAAGAAAGCTTGAAAGTATGTGTTGATTTTACTGAGTAAAGAACAGGGCATATTTTTATGAACAACAAATGCTTCTACATAAATTAGTTAGGAAAAGATTGTGTTTTATGGTTTTGAAAACTGACTAACAACTTCACAACAAGCGAAAATCAGAAAAATCTGAAAATCTGAAAAATCAGAAAAATCAGAAAAATCAGAAAAATCAGAAAATCTGAAAAATCAGAAAACATTTTGCTCCAAAGCAAACTACAAGAATGGACACTTGTATTTTTTCAAAACATAAAATATGGAAAGAAGTCTCTTATTTTCAAACTGTGTCTTCAAGCGGAGTGTTTTTACTACTGGAAGAGACAAGCACAAAGTAATAACTCAAAGAACTCTACTGATTTTTAGAACATGAGTGTGTTATTTACTTCTCTGCCTTCCCCATACTTAAGATAGTCTGCAGACATGTAGAGATGGACAGGCCTCTACACACAGACAGAAGAAATTTCTTTATCGAGCTTCTTGCTTTGAAACGTTAACGCCATTAAAGTAACAAAATACTGCCCCCCTATTTTGGTTTCCCCACATACTTCTCCCCACAAATCTCTTCTCCATTCTCAAATAACAACCATCAGTTTTTGGGAGAAAGTTCCAGGTATTTTGTTTGAAAGCTGAAAATTCTCCTTTTTTTTTAGAAAAAATTACTAACTGCTATTTCATAACTGCTTTCCTGTGATCACTCTCTCAGTTACTTGGTCCTGAACTTCAATTGTCAGACTCTTACACAGAAACCCCTATGTTTCCATCAGCGCTGTCCATAATAGATTTTTCTAAGAACTAAACTTTTCAGTCAATTCCTTGAGTTAGATGAAATTTCTGGTCTGACATCCCTCAAATGAAGCTCAGAAAGGCATGAGGCCTCCTGATAACACCAGGCATGAAGGGATCAGTGGAGCATGAAGATGGAATATAGTCAGCAGGCTTTTTCTTGCTTATCTCTTCTATGCATGTTAAGAGGTAGTATTAATGATTTTATACATATATATATATATAAAATGCAGCATTAAAAAATAAGTATCACTGGAATGTATTCCTCTTGGAAATCTCAGAACAAGATATCAGGAATCCCTAAAACTTCAGCTATTTGCTCTGTGAACAGATCCTACTATTTAGAGAAGGTTCTGCAACTTAAATGGCGCTTATCCTGAGGCACATGCATACAAACCCATGCAAAACTAATTGTAATCAGGGAATCATGGCCATTAGAAACTGGAGAGCGGGAAAATGATCATACAGACTACTGTTAAAGAGTCATGGGTGAGATGAGAGCAACGCTGTTTCTCTGTACCTGGGAACTGTCCCACCAGCATTAGGCACGCCTGAAGCACTCAGGCATTGTAGTGACAGGCATCATCAGAAGCCCAAAATAATAAGCAATTCCAGTCTCGCTAACATTACGCACTTCAAAATTTATTCAGCACAAAGGTTTTCAAGTGCCAACATCAGAGTAAAAAGGCTAACTGCTTTTGAATACATAAAGAGCAACTCCCTACGTTATTAACAGCTCAGATAGTTTTATCAAATCTACATAAATTGTAGACAATTAAGATGACAGCATGATCTGAAATATCACAGCTCTGATGTGCTAATCAAATCAATTTTCTTCTAAATTTAGTGCCTCATCATTTTGTTTTATAGTTTTTCTTCGTTTCATTTGTTAAAAGACTACCTAATTATGTTTTCACAGCCTGATGCTCAAGAACCACATAAATTACTGTGTAACTACTTTGTCATCTCTTGCAGAGGTGGCTCAATATCGCACAAGCTTTGTGACCCCTGTCTGGGACCAGGCTCTCCGCAAGTGTCATTAACCCTACTCTGTATATACATAGGATTATGCTTGATTCAGCCACCAAATTGCTCCTCGTGTGCCTTGTTTTGAAAAGTGATGCTGGTTTTAGTGCCAAGGCTATCGCTATTTCACACTTGTTTGCAAATTCCTTCTGAGATAAATAGCATGATATGATAGTAGATCTCACCTTAGATAGGTACACCATTGTATATAGGCAGAGCTCACCGTGACAGTGATCCCAACATCTGTTGCCCAATTGGCAACACTACAGAGGAAATCTTACGCTGTAGGTGCACTAAGAGAACAAAATACACAGCATAAATAAGAACTTCCTACAGGAATATGTATTGGTTTTACTCTCAGTGTTGATCATACTTTATTATTGATGTTGATTTGCTGCATGTTACAGCTAGTTGAAAGGAAATTTAGCTGGACTAACCTTTACTTGAACTTGGGAAAAAGTATGAAGTATTTTTCTTCCCTCCATTTAGTGGTTATATTAGCATGGCTGCATTTGTTTCTGAGCACAAATGGCTGACCTCCATGTACAGACACGGACTCAATAAAAGCAGAAGAAACCCTTCAGACTTGATGTTCAGAACTTACTCCCCAGTTTGGTAAAGTTGCCATAATGTTGCCTTTAATTTAATAATTCATTTATTCAACTGATAAAATAATAAATTGAGTCCTTCAGCTTTTAGCTCTTCTGGGTCTTTGTTCCTATTTGTTGCCTTGGAGCGAACCTCATCTTGAAATTGCTATTACTCCTGCACAGCCTTACAGAGCCTTTCACGGTACAGAAATGTAATCTGAGAGCAAACAATAGCTGGAGCTGGGAATGCACTTAGTGAAGAAGAGGGCGAAGGCTGTACTTGCTCTGATTCCTAACAAATGAACCACAGGAGAAGCAGGCTAACTGGCCCATGTCCACTGCCGTGTTAGTGCATTTTAACAGCGGTAGCAACAATACTGGTGCACACAAGAAGAGAGCAGGACTGGCAAAATTGCTTTTACTGAGGAAACATCAAAGAACAAAAACTTCCCCCAAAGCCAAAATGCTCCTGTTCCGAGGGAATAATGATGACAGTAACTAGCTGGTGTTATTTCAAGGATTTGAAATGTCCTGCCTTTATATACAAGATGTGTATACAAAGTGTGTGCTGAAATGGAAGAAAATACACATCTGAAGACTTGAAACCAAATATTCAAGCTGAAATAGGCAGAATACAGGGAAAAGCAAAGCTCCAGTTGTTTTCGTGTTTGCAAATCTTGATGTTCTTGAATGCAGTAGCCCTCCCAAAGAGTGTCAAAGACTGGGATAGAATGTGACCTCTACTGCAACTAGTTAATTGTCTCAGATATTAAATAAGCCTTTGACTAAGTATCTCAGACTTTGTACTTTTGGATTTCTCAATTTGTTTGGTTTTGTGTTTTTGCCTGAAAATAGTTGAATTGATCCATCTCTTCAGGGTTTGAATGGAAGCATTTGTTTTGGAAAAAAATGTAATTTTTTTCCTTTTAGTTCTCAAGGCAAGAAGAGCTCTCTGTGAAGGCAAGACACATATTTTCAGGTTTTCAGTCCATTTTGGTGAAAGTAAAGTGAATTCAGATGGGTATATCTCACATGTACCTTTTTATTTTTTAGTTTAAACCCTTCATATTGCAGTCTTTTCCACTCTATATGCTTTTCTTATTTTTATTCTTAAGTTTAGAATGGAATAGACTTGAGATTGTATGTTTGAACAATTACTTCTGGGGCAAACCAGTTCTATTTATATAAGGAGTAGCTAAGCGTTGTCTGTCAAGTTACTGCAGTTTAACACATTAGTAGACATCGCCTAAGTCACTGTTGACCATGTGCATGCTTCGAAGTCTTTGTCAATTGGTAGAAACCTCTGTGAAGATGTTCATGTTCTGTTTCACATACGTAGAGATTAAGAAGTTGAACCTGGCCAAACACCACAGCTCTGCTGACAAGCAGTAGTCTGCTGGGTCATGGGGCAACTTGGCCACATGTCCAAGTGTGAATTTATTTGTGCTTTGGTTGCAATCCAGTTCCTGAAGGCAGGATGAGAAATAGAGCAGTTAACTCCAACTTCTTCAATGCCTTTCTTCAACAGACACCATAGAGGTAACTGGAACTGGCTCCCAGGGAGGCTTGTATTGACCCGAGGCTAAAGGCCTCATTTTTTACCTGAAGATTGACCATCCTCAGCAAAGTAAAAGCCTTGGGACCCCACCTGCAGTGAATCTTGGCATCTAAACATTTCCATCAAGGCAACCCCATGGTATGAAAGTCACGTGCAATAGCATTAGAGTGCCTTGAGCCAGTGGAGTGTTCCTTTACATCCCCCACCAGTGTCTGGGATTTTGTTAACTGCACAGGGATCAGATACATCTTGGGCAGAATGATGAAGGCAGCTGTTTCTGCTAGCTGTGGAAGGTGGTAGAACACCACATTGCACTGCTATATACTCATTTGCCTCAGAGAGGCACTACAAGTTCTGTCTCTCCCAAAATCTCTCTACCATGGAGGCAATCTTCTTGCATGATCTACTTGTGTATACAACTGCCTGGACTCTACTACCTGCTGGCTGGCTGGCTGCACCATTGAAGAGGGGAACTGAAGTGCCCCAGACCCTGGGGCGGGCAGAGGGAAGTAGAGAATAGATAGTCCAGAGTGTATGACACCACCTTCTGCCTTGATTGCTGTGTTCTAAAGGGCTAGATAAAGGCCAGCATTGTCTTCCCCTGCCAGGGTGCACTAACATTGCTCAGGGATGAGTCCTTGTTCCTCTCAAGAGGAAACTGGCTGTAAGGAGACACACAAGGTTACAGAGAGAAATAAGGGAGGTGGAGATCCCTGTCTCACCCACAGCAGCAACCTGCTCTTCTGTTACCTCAAAGAGATGGCCCTGCATATACTGTTAAGAAACCTTGAACCACTTCTGCAAGCAACATCATGAAGCTTGAGGGGAGGCCTGTTGAGATACAGCTAACAGGAAAAACTAAAACCAATCTGATTTTCTTCTCTGGGGCTTCAGGAATGTCCTGAGTAGAGCCAGAAACCATTTTCTCTCACACTGGGTTTACAGTGTGAACCATCTCCTCCAGATTCACACCTAAGTACTTTTTGTACAAACAAGAAGAATAATTTGAAGGGAAGGAATTAACGTGCTTGTGCCACCCCCCTTCTGCCTTGGTTCAGCAATTATCACACATACCCAGCCAGGATGCATGAATAAAGCAGGTCAATTCTTTCTTCTCCTCAAAAGGATTAAAACCGACATTTCTTGCCTCCCTGGAGACTGCAGAGTAGCTTGGCAGGGGGGACCCTTTCTAGACTTTGAGCTAAAGCTAGGCTGCTGTGCAGAAATGAATTAAAATTAATCTGTAGACAAGTGAGCCTTGTGGCAGCTTAGCAGTGTAGAGCTCAGCTGGCAGCAGGGAAACCTGCTTCCATGTGCCTTAGCCTGTAGATTGCTGTGTACCTTGTCTAAAGGCTAATTTGTGTAGCAACAGTTTCCTCAAGCTGTGCTTTAAAAGAAACCAGGGTAGATGCTGCTGTGTTTTTGTACTAAGCCTGATGCAATTAGGTAGGTGCTGAGGAGGAAGGTGACTGTGGAAACCCACCGAGTTTCTGGCTGATGCTCAGGACTTCATGTCTCCTTGGTACTCAGCTGAGCAGGCTTATTAAAACTCATATTTGTAGATGGATAAGAGCAGAGTTTGAGGTTGTGGTGTAGTTGGACCATGTTTTTGAGGATAGTAGTTTTGGAGTTAAGCACCAATGTCCCATTTGTACCTTAGGCATCTACATCCCTCGGACTCTGTCCCCCAGTACTATGGAGCATGATCCCATTGACACTCAGTGGGAACTATGCTCCTAAATTTCTTAAGTGCTTCTCAAAATCCCACTCTGAATTTGAATATGCAAATTACACATTGTTCATTGTTAAGAATGAATCGGCCTCTGTATCTTTCTGCAGTCAGATCTAGGACTTCTACCAATACAGCTGTGCGAGTGCTCCAACTGCTACATGTGCATTCTGAGAAGAACCTTTCTGCAGAGCTGAGCAAAAGAAGTATTTTCCACAGAACCTGTAGATCATGACGGTGCAAATTCAAACCCAAACAATAATTGGTCTCGGATGCATCTTTTGCTGTTGCAATTTTTTTAATTTTCAGTTTGTTTAGTCAAAAAACAATTTTGTGTTGTGAAGATGGATGTCATGGGAAAGTTTGGTTCTCCCATTTGTCTGCCACTCAATCCTAATAATTTGTTTCTAAATGCTGGCCTGTCACTGACTGCAAATTCACGTATTAACAGTACAGTCTTGTACAAACAACACGGTGTGATGCCTCCATTTACATTTTGAAGAAATCTATTTAATCCATGGAAAAAAATGGTCTTATATTTAAAGCTCTAAGAAATGACAAAAACCTATAAACACAATATATATATACATACACACATACACACTGGTTGCTGATGTGAAAGGACTTAATGTGTACTGTAGCTGTATGCATCAAATATTAAATGACTCTAGAGTGAACTTTCCAAAGAGGAGACAATTACTATGCTACCTGCAGTAGCTTTGAAGAAGCAAGATAATGTGAGGAATTAAGCAAATCCTGCACAGACCAGATGTCAGAATATACAGTTTTCTAATACAGTCAGATATATGTCAAGTTAAATAAGCAGCCTGAGTATGATGTCTTGCCTTCATGCTTATCCACCTCCGAAGAGGATCATCCAGGTTATGTACAAGATGGCTATCAACTTTCCTCATCTGATTAAAACCTCTTGCTTTTTCATGGCAAGGAGGCCACATAATCCAGGAGAAAAGTGTTAAATATTCAGAAGAGGCTTCAGAGAATGTGGGTAAGGGGAAGGCTATGCTGGGTTTTGACAGTTAGCAATCACTTTCTTCCCACACTTCCTTTTCCTCTCATTTGCAGTATTTTTTCACTGTATTTTGACTTGTGAAATGCTAAGCATTTCATATAAAGTATTTGCAAAGTGCACAGAGATCTCTCTGTCTTGATTTGAATATTTTGAAAATAAAACTGTAGCCAACTTCCATTTCTTCTGTAACTACATTTGCAGAGATGTGACTGTTGTCTCAGGCCCTTGCTTTTTATTGCACATGCCAGATTTATACTGAAAGAAAACAGGTGGATGAATAGTAGTACCATGATTAATCACAGTTCAATCGTGCTATGATATTATCTGTAGGCATATCAGATGTACACTATATTTATACGGAACAACACTCACTCACATATTATGAATTCTGTGGAGAAGAAACCATATGACCAGGAGAAAGTAGCATTTTTAGAAACTGTAACTAGCACAGAGAGTCAAATGTGGGTTATTTGCAGTACAGCTTGGGTAAGGTGGCGGAAGAGGCAGAATTCATGATGAATAAATTGAATATCTCTGCTCAAATACAGACAGCTGAGATTTCTATTTTCTTGCTTGGAAAGGAGCCCCTTCTCAGTGTCTCCAAGATCACAGAGCTTGCTGCTATGGCATTAAAAGCAAAGAACTCAAACTGACGGAGCTTAGGGATGCGTATTGCTTCAGGAGGGCCAGCACGGCTTGCCCCAGCCCCATGACCCCCACACTCCCCACCCTTGTTCCTGCAACACATCTGTACTAAACTGATGAGCCACATAACTCCACAGCAGCCTCTCGGCTGGGGAGAAATAACCCAGACACCACTAAACACCACCTTGGCTGACTGGGATCTCTGAGCACATCTTCTCTTCTGGTTGAAGAACAGCACTGAACAGTGCCGCTTGCCCTGCCAAGCTTCAAACTGCCTCAGTGCCAGTGAAATCCACTCAAAATTCTGAAAGAGCTGAAATTACAGCAGAGCTACATCCCTTTTCTGAGACTTCCACACAAACCTGAGATGCTGGCAAAGGTCTCACTGAAATTTAGCTCTAGGCGGCTTCTGAAGCAAAGCAGGATGACTCTGTAACTTTAATTGCAGTTTAGTTTTGAAGACTGTGTGCAGCAGGCGGCAGTGGAGGAGTGTGTGCGGGACCAGCAAGGATTTCTTAGGTTATAAGTGCCAAGGAGCTTTTTGTCTTTACCGGCAAAGGAATCAGGGTATCACCTCCCCCTGTACAGAGAGGATTTGTGTAAGTTAAACCACTCTATTTTTTCCCTTTCACTGGAATAGCAGAGGCAGGTAGTTTATGGTGCTGCCCTTCTGGGTTTCCCTGGCTACCGCAGAAATGTGCTTTTTCACTTCCCCCACCCTCTTCTCAAGAGTGATGTAAAGGAACAGTGCGCTCTGCAGCTCCCTCAGCCATGTGAAGTGTTAACATGCAAAAGACTTTTTTCTGACAGTCATTTCTCTTCTTGTGCTCACTGGATTTGTTATTTGTGCAGGTTGTTTTGGGGTTTTTTTTGAAAGCATTAGTTTTCAAATGAAACCGTGGTTTAACTCAATCTTGTTACATCATGATTCTATTACAGAATATTTCCCAAAGGGTTAATGCTGAAACTAGTTTCTTTGTGCTGGGGGTTGTTGGTAGGGTTTTGGGAGGCATAGGTATAGGAATTATTTTAGTGGGAAAAAAGGGCAAATAATTGTTACAGTGAGACAAATCACAGTCAAAACATTTATGTAAATTCTGCATTGTGACAGTAACTCTTAAGGGAAACTAGAGGGCAGACTTCTAAAATACTTCAGGCTCCGTAAAGCTGGAGATAGGTACTTTATGGCTTCCTCAAAACACGTTAAGTGCCTAACTGCTAGGTAGTTTGCATGTTTAACCAGCTAAATGCTTTCAAAATACTGTCCGGAGGTGGCTCA